>JAWPHD010017899.1:0-42448 GCA_037043455.1 Cyrtodaria siliqua
AGCATGACATGATGTTGATCCTAGTCAAAAATCGTTTTGATTCAACGTTAAACATGGCTGCCAGCGGCCATCTTTGTTTACATAGAGTTATATAGTAAAAACTTGTAGCGACTTCACAGCTGAAACTACTGGATGGATATTCATGAAACTTTACAGAAATGTTGCCCATAAAGTCTAGTTGATCCTAGCAAAAATTCATGTTGATGTGAAATCCAAGATGGCCGCCAAAGCTAAAAATAGAGTTTTAAAATACAAGTTTGTAGCGACTTCTTCTTGAAAACTATAAGTGATATTGATATGGGACTTTTTCTAAAATGATCAGCATGACATGATGTTGATCCTAGTCAAAAATCGTTTTGATTCAACGTTAAACATGGCTGCCAGCGGCCATCTTTGTTTACAAAGAGTTATATAGTAAAAACTTGTAGCGACTACTTCTCTGAAACTACTTGGCGGATTGTCATGAAACTTTACAGGAATGTTGCTCTTGATGTCTGATTGATCCTAGAAAAATTTCAGGTCGGCCGGAAATTCAAGATGGCCGTCACAGCTAAAAATAGATTTTTAAAAAATAAGTTTGTAGCGACTACTTCTTGAAAACTATAAGTGATATTGATATGGGACTTTTTCTAAAATGATCAGCATTACATGATGTTGATCCTAGTCAAAAATCATTTTGATTCAACGTTAAACATGACTGCCAGCGGCCATCTTTGTTTACATAGAGTTATATAGTAAAAACTTGTAGCGACTACTCCTCTGAAACTACTTGGCGGATTGTCATGAAACTTTACAGGAATGTTGCTCTTGATGTCTAATTGATCCTATCAAAATTTCAGGTCGGCCGGAAATTCAAGATGGCCGTCACAGCTAAAAATAGATTTTTAAAAAATAAGTTTGTAGCGACTACTTCTTGAAAACTATAAGTGATATTGATATGGGACTTTTTCTAAAATGATCAGCATGACATGGTGTAGATCCTTGTGGAAAATTATTTTGATTCGACGTTAAACATGGCTGCCAGTGGCCATCTTTGGTTACATAGAGTTATATAGTAAAAACTTGTAGCGACTACTCCTCTGAAACTACTTGACGGATGTTCATGAAACTTCACAGGAATGTTGCTCTTGATGTCTAGTTGATCCTAGAAAAATTTCAGGTCGGCCGGAAATTCAAGATGGCCGCCACAGCTAAAAATAGATTTAAAATAAATAAGTTTGTAGCGACTACTTCTTCAAAACAATAAGAGATATTGATATGGGACTTTTTCTAAAATGATCAGTATGACATGATGTTGGTCCTTGTCGAAAATCGTTTTGATTTGACCTTAAACATGGCTGCTTTGTTTACATAGAGTTATATAATGAAAACTTGTAGCGACTACTTCTTTGAAACTACCTGACGGATTTTCATGAAACTTCACAGGAATGTTGCTCTTAATGTCTTATTGATCTTAGCAAAATTTCAGGTCAGCCGGAAATTCAAGATGGCCGCAACGGTTAAAAATAGATTTTCAAAAAACAAGTCTGTAGCGACTACTTCCTGAAATCAAAATCAATCAGTAGAGCTTCAAGGTCATTGACCTCTTGTTAAAATTTATTAAAAAGTTATTTATATGTCTAAATTCCTCCGGCAATGAATTCTACAGTACTGGGGCAGCATATCTTAACTTGCAAATAAGGCTATGGATAATTTTCCTATGGATATTTTATCTCTTTATCGGTGTTCTCATCATTAAATGTATCCCATTTTAAAGCAGAATTACACAAAATGAAATATTTTATGATGCAATGATGATTTAATTCTTTGCCTGTCATACTAGTAAGAACAAGTTTTATTTAATCGTAAAATGAGAAATGGTAATTGGGTTATTTCAAACTTAAAGGTGGGGTACCTGCATAAAACATAATGCAATATTGATGTTTGTGTTAAAAACATCTGGTAATTTTTATGTTAGTACATTTCCCACTGACACATGACCTAAATTCCTGACAAGCAGGTGGCCATGTTATGAAAACAGCAGAAGACAATAATTTAAAGACTCCACAGTATTTAAGAAGATAGATTTTAAGGTGATGAGGGTACTGGTACTCATATTTTTTATAGAAAATAAGTAAGGGCTTTGTTTTTTCCTGTTAAATTAAAATATTAAAAAATAGTTGATGATTTTGCTTCAGTGTGAATTTAGATCAACAAATTTGCATGAAATTGCCTGTATGAAAATGGGGGGGGGGGGGGGGGGGGGGGGGGGGGGGGGGGGGGGGGACTATAGTAAATAAGGTAATCGGAAACACATGCTGTTCACTGGAAATAAACAAGTTGTCATACATTTACAGAAGTTATCGGATGAAAAATATTTGAAAATTAAAGTAGTTTTTGTTGCAGCCTTCCCTAATAGTAGCTTGCCACCACCCACCAAACTTTTAAATTAAAAAAAGCACCCCTTGACATTTTGTATAGCACCTGGGCGCTAACATTTAGGAAAATACAGGATTTTTTTTTTTTTGATAAATGAACTTATATTCCAATACTAACAATCTCATATGAATCGCTTCTGATTTCAGAGTCTGGTGCGGCTATCTGTACATTCTTCCTAACAGCTGGTGGGTGCAGTAAATCATCAGCATGTCCATTCCGACATGTAAAGGGCGACAGAACAGTTGTCTGCAAACATTGGCTCAGAGGTTTATGCAAGAAGGGTGATGACTGTGAATTCCTACACGAGTTTGACATGACAAAAATGCCAGAGTGTTTTTTCTTTAGCAAATATGGTAAGTTGTTATCCATTAAAATGCAAAACAACATGTCACAATAGATAACCAAATGCGATATATGAATAAAATGTTTTAAGATATAGAAATATAACAGCATTCTTTTAAGCAATAGGTTTTTGGCATGAGGCACAGCATGTGTCAGACCTTAAAGTCTCTATCCCTTCATCAACAGGTAAAGTTTACAACAGATGTATACCGTTTCTAAACCTACTGATGACAAGTTATATTCGTAACTAACATATTTTGAAAATCCAAACTCTATAAACAAATTATAAATAGCTTTATTATAAACCGGTCAAGCCAAAGCCCGAAATTGGAATGTTGAATTAAAAGCTACCAACTCGTAATTTATTTTATGCATATTCAATCTTGAGTATTTAAAGTACCCGTTAATGATTTTATAGTGTAATTTTCTGTTATTTGGCGAGTTAGTGTCTTTAAACTCATTAAAATTGTTTATCCAGGTCAGTGCAACAACAAAGAATGTCCATTTCTGCACATCGATCCCAATCAGAAGATGAAAGATTGTCCTTGGTATGACCGAGGATTTTGTCGTCATGGTAATCATTTAAATCTATTTATCAAAGCATTAACTGGATTAAGTAAACAAAGTTGATTAAAATATGGTAAACAACTAAACATGTTAAGGAACAAGTGAATTTTGTATTTATACTCTGCATTTTGTTTAACATACCGTCTGGTAATAATGAATGCACATTCCTAACTGGTTGCTATACCTTCACTTTAGTACCAGTGTGATCTATATAGGAATCTTTCTAGTTCTGTCCAATCCATTGTGATGGTAACGCTTCTATATTTTATCTGATCTGGCTCAAACTTGATGATCACCTTATCCAGTGCTACCATCCAATGATATAGTGATGTAGTTGAGTTATAATCACTTTCACTGATATTTCCAGTTAAGATCTGTCCAAGCTTGATCGTTCTCGCTTGCCAGAGTATCACAGAGGTACCCTTCGTTAATCCCCTGGTACTACCTGTCGCTTATCTGGAAAAGAGGCAGAATTTATAGACCAATCAGATGCATCCGTTTCAAGTTGAAGCAGAAATTATAGTCGGCGATAATGTGGTGTGATTAATTCAAACTAAGGGCTATTCCATTAAAACATACCCCATGAAGGCAATTTAATAAACATTTATGGCCCTGTGTGAACCCTATTTTCTGAAATTTGTTTCTTTAAACTCAGTTTTGCATCTATGAGTGGGTGTTCAAGTTCAAAAGTTCCTTTCTGGGGTCCCATGCACGTTTTAATAGAATAGCCTTAACATAAACTTTATATCAGTATATGCTAGTAACTAATCATTTTAAAGTTGTTATTTTCTGCATAGCAATTAAAAGTAATTGTTTTACCATGACTGTACAGTCTGCTGTAAAATATCGTCATCACATGCCCACATCATTTTATCGCTGGGTTAAATTAAGGTACAACTAGTGGGGGTGACCTATCGAGTTGTTGAGAATGAACTTGGTCCGTTTCTAACGGTCTATTAAATCATTTTAGGATTATTTTATATTCTGAATTTTGTAATTCTTGGTTTCAAGAAACTCATATTACTGATAGTGCTAAGAGATACAAACAGTATACATCTCTTTCTTTTTACAATGATTTATACATTCAGTCAGTTCTCAGAACTGGTTGAATCAAAAAATGTGACATCACAGTCATGCCATCACACAATCTCATTAACATCAGACCCTTTATCACGCTACGATACTCTACACAACAAGGATCTGACAACACTCCATTGGAGGTCACGTCAGATTGACCTTACGATTAGTCGATCAGATTTCAGCCTACACAATATACTTAGTATAGACTGCTTCACTGCGCATGTCGCTTTTCAGTAAAACACTGTGGAGCAGTCTACGCTCGGTAATTGAAAGAGACAAGGTTCGTAACTTTTAGCTTACAAAACACAAAATAATAACATTGGCAAACACAATACACCAACATTATTGAATATTTACTGGAAAAAAATAAAGAAAAGAATGTTTCACGGAATTTAATAGCGGTACAAATTTCTTTACCGATTTGTGGGATTGAACCCACACTGAAATGACACTCGCAGGTCAACAGTCGAGTTTGCTATCAATTGAGCTAAGCGGGCCAGATGTACTATGACTTACTATTTAGAGTACTAATCTCGTAATAGTTTCTTTGGAATATATATTTTCAAAACACACATGGCAGCGCCCATGATTTTCTTCGTATCTTGATATAAAACATGCCATTTAGTGCATTTCTTTGAATTTATCGTGCAATCCATAGTAATAACACACAGGGACTTTTATCTTTATTTGGATATAGATCTATGTGTTTTATGTGTATTTTCATTTGTTCAGTTCACTCGAATGCCATCTGAAGTGAATATGAAATGCGAGATTTCATTGGTTGAATTTAGTTGATCTTCTCATGAATATTGATTAGATGAAAGGTCGATCAGACGTGACCTTCGAAGGAGTGTTGTCAGATCCTATAGCGGAGAGTATCAAAGCGTAATTAGGATATGATATTAATGAGATTGGCCATCACAGTAGTAGAAAGTGATGCCATAATACCAGGAAATGATGTCATGTAATATGAATGAAGCATTCTGATTGGGGTAATTTAGCACAAGTAGAGAAACTCAGTCAGTTCTTAGACCTGATTGAGTTTCTGAAATCAAGAATCGCAAAATTCTAAATATAAAATAATTCCAAAATGAGTTAATAGAGTGTTTTCAGTGATATTTGTTGTAAGGTTAGAACCAACTGCCATACATTCACTATATGTTCACACTATGTTGGTTTTCTGTTGCAGGTCCCCACTGTAAGAATCGTCATGTAAGAAGGTTGATTTGTCAGTCCTATCTCACAGGCTTCTGTCTTGATGGTCCAAAATGTAAATATATGCAGTAAGTAGCAGCAGTATATTTGTAGAAGATAATAACAAACATCAATTTTAAAGTAGCTATCTCTCAATTAACAAGCAAATTTTACAAGAGCTGTACACCTTTTCTTTACGTACTGATGACAACGTATATATGTAACATACATATTTTGAGAATTAAAACTCTATAGACACAATATAAACAGCTTTAATCTGCCAAGCCAAACACCAAAACTGGAACGTCGTATTAAGAGCTACCAACTCGTAATACATTTAACGCGTATTCAGTCTTGACAACTGTATTTCAAGCATCTGTGAATAAACCTATTCTTTTAATTTGCACATATACATTATTGTATGACCTGAACACCTGGATAGAGTTTTGATAAACATTAAGTGTAATTTTGCCGTTATTTGCGGGTTAGTTTCTTTAAGATTTGGAACACTAAACAACGGTCAGTGCTTTGCAAGTGTGGCAATACCGCGTTTAGCATTATTTTTATACCTCTTCACGAAAGTTGAACGAACATATAGAGTTTCCCTTGTCGCTATGTTCCATTTGTATTCACCCACAAATAAGGGGTTAAGTAGCTAGGTTATGAAGGAAGCTTATATGGAAAGGAAGGTTGGGATTGCATTTGGGGTCAAGGTCAAGGTAGCTGTCGAGGTAACCAAAAATAGAAAATGGTTTCCCCTAAATAACTTTTGTTAGGAATGGGATTTGCGACGAAACTTGCTGTGTGGGTAGCTTATATAGGAAGAAAGGTTGGGATTGCATTTGGCGCCACTGGGGGTCAAGGTTGTTGTTTCTAAAAATAGAAAAATGTTTTCCATTCAATAACTTTTGTTAGGAATGAGGTTTGCAACGAAATTTGCCGTGTAGGTAGCTTATATAGAAAAGGAAGCTTGGGATTGCATTTGGGGGCAAGGTCAAAAGTGATGTTACTAAAAATAGAAAAATGGTTTCTGCTGAATAACTTTTGTTACATTGTTTCCACCTTTGCCAAGGTCATCAAGTGAGCGATTCAGGGCCACATAGATCTCTTGTTTAAGCTTCATACACACGCAAGCATTTAAGCATCTTCAATGACACTTTTTTAGACTAACACATTTTGTTACTCCTTTTTCTAAGAAACTGATAACCCTTAATTGGGGCATTGCTGTCTTAGTTTCGTGTAGAGCAGAATCCTTGTCAGGTATATAAATTATAGACTTTATTTGTAAACTGGAATCCGTGTCATGTGTATGTATATAAATATAGGTTTAACTTTATTGAAATGTTGAATTTTGAGATGGTATGTTAGTCATTTAATGGTTCCAAATTTTGTTCAATGGCGACGCGTTAACGAAGCTGTTAAACTGACAAACGACAGTCAAACGACTGATATACTGTCGCAAAAGTCAACATTTCGATACGGCTAACCCGTTTCTATTATAAACACATTTCATTGTTTTTGAGAGTTTCTCACAAATGCTTTCAAATATTACTTACGTCACGTTTTTGACAGTGTAACATCACATGACTGGATTTGCAATGGATTATGTACTATTTTTTAATAGTCGCAAAATTTTGAACATCAACCAATCGGATTGCAGGATTGTTGTCAAGTGCATTGTCGCTTACCTGAAACATTGTCAGATATATTCACTTTTACTTCTAGTCCAGACTACGATTTGCCCCTACCGGACCTCACATCTCAGATTAGGAAAGCATCCTTGGTGTGCCATAAGTGTGGAGAATTTGGCCACAAGTCTATTGGTTGTCCCACCATGATGGGATCTCAGACTTTGCAGCCACAACCAGCAAGTACGGAGACCGCCTCCATCACCATAACCTCAACAGCTGATATGAAACCATACAGGGTAAGTTGGAATCATTACATCACATACATGTAGTAATGTAAAACTGTTTAATTTAATTGTAAATTTTCTCTCTGTACCGTTAAATTTGTTAATCACATAACTTGCAGTGTGGGAGTGTAATAAAGAAATGATGTATTTATCATATTACACTAGTTAATTAATATGGAAATAAAAGCCAAATCATCGTTTGGTCTTTTCCGTTCAGCTCGGAGTACATCGGAATTGTCTTGTTGATTTCCATAACCTTTGAAATACTGAATTACGGAAACAGACGAGGAAATTCCGTTATTCGGTGTCGTACGGAGGAGACCGAGCCAACATATGGCAAGGTTATGTTTAGGCAGCTACACTAATAAATGTTGATTATGACGCTTTCTTGGAGTTATGTAATAAATAGAATCTCACATTCGTGCATATTTAAAATTGAATTTATTAAACTCGTTGGATAAAAGGCACAGGCTCACAAAATATAATTTTATCCAACTTGTTTAATGAATATAGTATTAAACAGGCACTTAAATGTAAGATCCTCTAAATACATAACAAGTGGTGTAATAATGTCTGTTCCATTATTTGCATGTGTTTGCTGGTTTTAATAAATTGGAGGACAGTTTTGAGTATAGGACTAGAGGCTATGAAAAAAAATCTTCACCGTTAAGAAAATGAAAGGGATGGAGCAGGGTGACCGACCGCGGTTTATTAATGGTCAAGATAAATGACTTGGTGTTTACCACAAGTTTATCAATAAACTCTATATAGGTCATTAATTATGAAGAGCCTTGGTAGTAAAATCTTCATGAATTATTGGTGCAAGTATTTGAAATACAAGGCAATTGATTGGTTGAAAAAACACTGCAGTTAGTCAGCCCTTAACCCGCTACATATATATAATGGACTGTTCTTTCTTTGAATTAAGACCATTTCATTTATGTGACAAAGGAGTGTTTTTGAGAAAATGAATGATCAGCAGCTGGTCATTGTAAACCCTGATCAGTCTGCAAAAGTTATTCACAACCTGATCTGAGATTACAATGAACACAGGCTAGTATAGTCGTGCTTAGCTGGTTAAGGGTTAACATTGTGAATGACCAGACAAACAGTTCTTGTGTCTCATTGTCTGCTATTTAGCAATGGAACAACAAGTGCAGTGTAACTTATTTTACCAATTATATCATTAACTAAAGAGCTCATTACAAACATGCATTTAATGTTGGTTATTTATCGAGCAGCCGGTTGGTGCTGGTATACCTGGTAGTGGATCACATTATGGGCGTGGCACATACTCACACAGAGGCGTAGGACGGGGCTACCATTCGCATGCATTTGTGCACGAGGACACGGAACAAGGCAAACGTCCACTAGATACCATCACATGTTTTAAGGTTAGTAATTGCTTGTCGTGGTCAGAGTTTGATACTACCATATTTCAAAATCAAATAAGTCCTGCACAGATGTTGGTAGTCCGGCTAATTTTCAAAATATAAGCCTCAGAATAACGGGGTTTAAATTAAACAGAATATATGTAATAAAGGAAACAGTGGACATAAATGAAAAACATTACACAAATATGGATTCCACCTATTCAGTAAGTCACACATCTGCCTGATGGCCTTACTCGATCTGCAAGGTCTGGATGTCTTTTAAAGTCAGATAAAATCAGGATCCACATATGCCTGGTCATTCGTTGTTTTACAGATGTCCATGTTCTTTTTTTCCTTCATTTGATCTCATTTTCTTGATTTAGCCCCAGGTATTTCCACGCTTTATTGGGTATTGCCAGTTCCGTCAGAAACATGTATTTCAGTCGAACGATTCATCCTAATGCTTGTTCATAGCACACAGTTTATACAGTTTGACAATATTGTTGACAGTCGTATTTCTGCCTGTTTTTACTTCAATCGATGTTTATTAGAGGGAAAATTGTAAACAATTTAAATCAACAATAACTTAAATAGCTACTTTATTTGTTCATATGTTAGTTTGAAACTAGTTTTGGGGGCGAAACATGCGTGACGCAATAAACTCTTTGGAGTACCCTTCTCATATTAACAATATCATTCAAATCGTACATCGCAACATCTTGTTTTTGCCACAAACACATCTCGGTTTTGAAGCTAAAACACCTTTGGATAGGAGTTTTAACAAACTTCGGTAAAAATTATAATAAAGTTGATTTATTTTTTATGTTTTTATTTTGAAATTGACGATTATGTCTATTTGTTTTTGTCAAAAGTAGGAAGTCCACAAGACTATTTAGCTTGGAGGTTAAGGTAGTCCGAGACAAATTCTGGTGATCTCGGACTACTGTTAATGTCGAACTCTGCGTGATTCTTAGTGGACCTGCGGCAGCTGATATTTATTTCTGCCAAAGGTTTCAGTTTTCAAACAATTTAAAGTAACTATTTCGCCAACACCAGCCAAATTTTACATCATATGTTCGCCGTTACCTACTGTCACAGGCAATGAGGTGTATATATAGCGTACATATTTTGAGAATCCAAACTCTATATAGACACACTCTAAATGACTAACCTGCAAGGCCAAATCCAGAAACTGGAGCGTCGAATTGAGTTACAACTCATAATTCATTTTACGCATATTTAGTCACGGGTATTTTTAGAACATATACATTATTTTATGACCTTAACACCTGGATAGAGATTGGATAAACGATTTTGTAGTGTTATTTTGCTGTTTTTGGCAGATTAGTTTCTGTAAATAGTATGTATGTAATTAAGTTATATATCATTGAAACAGATATCTTGAGTGGTAAATAATATACCTTACTTTTTGAAATTGGTTGAAAGATTAAAATGACACATTCACAAGTTCTTTTTGATAGGGTCTGGCCTTTTTTCCCTTCATAAACAGGTATTGGCCCTTTCCCCTAGCAAAATAACCTACTTTTCCCCTCTTTGGCTAAGAAAATTCCCCTTAAAAAAATAAAGAAAAATAAAGGCTTTGGTTTCTGCCTAAATACACTGTTCCCCCTATATCTCGAAATCACACTATTTTTTCTGCTTTATCTCGGAAATTATGCTTTCTTCTCCTATTGAAGGCATGGGCTTCTTTCCCTATTTCTGAAAAAAATGCCTTGAGGGCATGTTCAAGGCATCACAAATTAGATACTTTTTTCTTCAGAATTTCTACCTAAAATAGAGTGTTGGATGTTAAGACACCTTGAAAGTTTTATCATAAACTGTTAAAGCTTACTAAACTTATTTTGAGACTTTCCAATTTTCTGCTGCCCCCGCAACACAGAGTCTACATAGGAAAAGTCCCATCAGAAAAATATTTTTTCTGTTTAATATATTTTTTCTCAACCAATTCTCAAAACTAAGGTATTTTTATTTACCATTAAAAATCCAGTTCCAATGATATATAACTTTTGTAAGTATTGTCAAATTATTCATGTATATGCTGAAAAACATGCGCCCAAAACTATAGGGCTCCTTTTGGTTTTCTTGACAGGAATGTTAACTTTGGTTTGATTTCTATGCGTTAAAAAGTTTTAATATGTCATTAGGGCTATTCCATTAAAACATACATGGGACCCCAGGAAGGCACTTTTGAAATTGAACACCTTTCCATAGGTTCAAAATTGTTTTTGAAGAACCAAGTTTCGGAAATAGGGTTCACCCATAGATGTTTATTAAATTGCCTTCTTTGGGTCCCGGGTATGTTTTAATGGAATAGCCCTTATTAGATATATGAACAGACTGTTATCCAGACCTTGACCTGTGACCTCTGTCATAGAAAATGGGGACCGTATTTACAATACTATAACACTTAGAGATACCAAACTTGATATTTGAATACATCTTGGGATAGCGGTGTGTCACATATCAAAATTAGGTCACATTGACCTTGATGTGTGACCTCTATCATAGAAAATGTTCCGAAAGTGCTTGTCCGGGCCATATTTTCAAAACTATAAGACTTTGAGATACCAAACTTGGTATGTGGATACATCTTGGGATAGTGGTGAGTCGCGTACCAAAATAAGGTTAATGTGACCTTGACATGTGACCTCTGTCATAGAAAATGCTTGTCCGGACTTTTTTTCAATACTGTAACACTTAGAGATACCAAACTTGGTATGTGGATGCATATTGGGATAGCGGTGTATCGCGTACCAAAATAAGGTCATTGTGACCTTGACCTGTGACATAGAAAATGCTTGTCCGTACCGTATTTTCAATACTATTATAACACTTAGAGATACCAAACTTGGTATGTGGATGCATCTTGGGATAGCGGTGTGTCGTACCAAAATAAGGTCACTGACCTTGACCTGTGACTTCTGTCATAGAAAATGCTTGTCCGGACCGTATTTTCAATACTATAACACTTAGAGATACCAAACTTGGTATGTGAATACATCTTGGGATAGCGGTGTGTCGCGTACCAAAATAAGGTCATTGTGACCTTGACCTTGATCTTTGACATCCATCATAGAAAATATCTGGAAAATGTTTGTCTGGGCTGATGGGGGACTATGGATTGCCCTGCAATTCTTGATGCTCTTGTTTACTTTAATGAAGAAATATATGTTCATAATTTGGCTTTTGAATACAAAATTTATCTGGTATTTCTTAATTGTTTTTAGACCAAAAATCGGAGCACAACACAATAAATATACAACATTCTTTAATGTGTTATTATGTGTTCTGGTCACAAATGCTTTATTGGGTAGGCCTCATATTGAATATCACACTTTGCTCATGAAATTGTATGGCTAACAGTGATTTACAGTTACCTATAGAAATTCTCTCCCTCACAAATACAATAGGCTTGAAATATGACCTTAAGAAGTTTATTGTTCTGTGGAACACCCTTCTAGTTCAGAAATTAATTGTATTATTTCAGTGCGGAGAAAAAGGTCATTATGCGAACAGGTGTTTGAAAGGAGATTTGGCATTCCTTAGCAATCAGCTGCACCATGCCAACAACTAGAAGCCGCAGTCTACAGAGGCCACAGCCAGATAAAAACCACCCATGTACTTGATGCATCTACAGAATGAAGGAAATGGTGAATGGCAAGAGACTTCATCTTGTTCTGGTAGACTCCTGCCAGTCTTACTTTTGCGATGGACAGACATACATGCTTAAAGATAGTGGTCAAACTGACAAGATGGTTAGCGGAGACAAAAAAGCTCAAAGCCACAGTTGTCTTGATGCTGTGTAGCATATATGCCCACTGGACATGGTCAGTCCCGGCTTATGGTATTCTGACAGAACAAATAGCATATAAATATGACTCTGGGTGGTCTGCCCCAGGATATTGTGTGCTTAATGTGAACTTGATTCATAATCATATACCTGTAATGGCCCATTAGTCAAACGATAATAATTATGTTTGACAGTCATATTGTTGGAATGAAGAATTTTGCGTGCTAAATGTGTAATAAGTTGGATACAGTCATAATGTGGGAATGGAGAATTTCACGTGCTAAATGTGTATTAAGTTGGATACAGTCATATTGTGGGAATGGAGAATTTCACGTGCTAAATGTGTAATAAGTTGGATATTATGATTCTCAATGTTTTATAACTTGTTATTTGATATGTATTAAGCAGTATTTTTTCTTCGATTGTGTTAAAGAAAAGAAAAAAGAACTGAAAAAGATCAAAAACAAATTTGAAAGACTTGTCACTATTTGGTCCCCATCATTATCTTTTGTTTATAGTTGAAACTGTCTTTTATCTTTAAGCTTAGATTTATTAGCTGTTATTAGATGTTGCAATATAAACGTACTGTATCGGAAGGTCCTGCATCTGCTGTATCAAGATACGACACAAAGTCTATCAAAGTAAGCTTAGAATGCATTACAACGATACCAGGGCCTCCTTTGGCCAGTTTTTAGCTCGACTGATCAAAGATCAGCAGAGTTTATACTGTGGTGCGGCGTCCGCCTGTCTGTCCGTCCTAAAAAAAATTTGTGGCGACTACTCCCCTGAAACTACTTTACGGATTTTAATGAAACTTCACAGGAATGTTGCTTTAGATGTCTAGTTGATCCTAGCAAAAATTCAGGTTGGTTGGAAAGTCAAGATGGCCACCACGGCTAAAAATAGATTTTAAAAATGCGATTTTGTGGTCACTACTTCTCAAAAACTGTAAGTTGATCCTAACCAAAGTTCATTTTGATTGGATTTCAGACATGGCCGCTGATCTTTGTTTACATAGAGTTACATAGGAAAAACTTGTAGCGACTATTCCTCTGAAACTACTTGACGGATTTTAGTGAAACTTCGCAGGAATGTTGCTATTGATGTCAAGTTGATCCTAGCAAAAATTCAGGTCAGCTGGAAATTCAAAATGCTTCTCAAAAACCGTAAGTGATATTGATTTGGAACCTTTACCAAAATGACTGACACAACATGTAGTTGATCCTAACCAAAGTTCATTTTGATTGGATGCCATCTTTACTTAGAGTTATATAGGTAAGAACTTGTAGCGACTACTTCTCTGAAACCACTTGATGGAATTTCATGGAACTTTACAGGAATGTTGCTCTTGATGTCTAGTTGATCCTCGTAAAATTTCAGGCCGGACAGACATTCAAGATGGCCGCCATGGCTTAAAATAGATTTTTAATTTTTCTTGTAGCAACTACTTCTTGAAAACTATAAGTGATATTGATATGGGACTTTTTCTAAAATGATCAGTATGACCTGATGTTGGTCCTTGTTGAAAATTATTTTGATTCAACATTAAACTTGGCTGCCTGTGGCCATCTTTGTTTACATAGAGTTATCTAGTAAAAACTTGTAGCGACTACACCTCTGAAACTACTTGACGGATTTTCAGGAATGTTGATCTAGTTATCAAAACCTATCAGTAGAGCTTCAAGGTCATTGACCTCTTGTTATGCCCCCAAAGGGTGGCATATAGTAATCGCACTGTCTGTCCGTTCGCGTGTACACTCGTGTCTGCTTCATAACTGACAATAATGGACGGATTTTCAAATAACTTTGCACAATTGCTCACCACAACAAGACGACGTGTCGCGCACAAAAACCAGGTCCGTGGCTCCAAAGTCAAGGTCACACTTAGAGGTCAAAGGTCAAAATCCGTTCGTCACTACACTAGTGTCCGCTTCATAACTCTGACAATAATGGATGGATTTTCAAATAACTTCGCACAATTGCTCACCACAACAGGGCAACGTGTCACGAACAAAATCCAGGTCCGTGGCTCCTAGGTCAAGGTCACACTTAGAGATCAAAGGTCAAAATCCGTTCTTCTATACACTCGTGTCCGCTTCATAACTCTGACAATAATGGACGACGTCTTTTGCACAAAATCCAGGTCCGTGGCTCCTAGGTCAAGGTCACACTTAGAGATCAAAGTTCAAAATCCATTCGTCTATACAATCGTCTCTGCTTCATAACTCGGACAATAATCGACGGATTTTCAAATAACTTCGCACAATTGCTCACCACAACAAGACGTTGTGTCGCGAAAATTTTTTTTTTTATTTTTTTTTTAATTTTATTTGATTTTTATTGTTTGTTTGATTTTTTATTTTTTTTATTTTTATTTATGCACCGGAAGGGTGGCATATAGTAATCGCACTGCCTGTCCGTTCGTGTGTACACTCGTGTCCGCTTCATAACTCTGACAATAATGGATGGATTTTCAAATAACTTTGCACAATTGCTTACCACAACAAGACGTGTGGCGCACATAATCCAGGTCCCTGGCTCCAAAGTCAAGGTCACACTTAGAGGTCAAAGGTCAAAATCCGTTCGTCTATACAATCGTCTCCACTTCATAACTCGGACAATAATCAACGGATTTTCAAATAACTTTGCACAATTGCTCACCACAACAAGACGACGTGTCGGGCACAAAATCCAGGTCATCGGCTCCAAGGTCAAGGTCACACTTAGAGATCAAAGTTCAAAATCCGTTCATCTATACAATCGTCTCCGCTTCATAACTCGGACAAGAATCAAATAACTTTGCACAATTGCTCACCACAACAAGACGCCGTGTCGCGAAAAAAATAAAAATAAAAAATAATTTATAAAAAAAATGTTGTTTTTTTTATTTATTTTTTTGTTTTTTTTATTTGATTTTTATTGTTTGTTTGAATTTTTTTTTTTGATTTTTTTTTAAATATATCTGTTGGTTTCATATTGCTCCAAGGTCAAGGTCACACTTACAGGTCACTTCGGGGGCATTTACTGTGACATTTCTTGTTTTTCTTGCGGTACCACTTGTGGCAAATGAAAAAAGTTGGAGCCAAATTGGAGAAATTTGGCTCTAATGGCCCGAGCCATATTTCTTCTTGAGTTTCATGTATATTTTAAATGTGTTTGTTGACGGAGCATCGTACACTAATGTGATAGGGAACTGATCAATTAGTAATATGAATGATATTTTTTGAGCGTCTCCGTGGCCAAATGGTTAACAACGTTGTGTTGTAAACTTTAGCCTCTCACCGCTGCAGGTTCGAATCCCACTGGGAGCTCGACTTGTAAGTGAGGAAGTGTTGATTCTTACGGATGGTGGGAGGTATACAGTACTGGTTCTACCCAGAAAAGTGGGAGGTCTGTCTCTACCACAAAAAAAACGACCATCATATATAACCTTACATGTGTTGAAAATGACATAAAACACTACAAACAAACAAACAAAGAATCATAATTACTTTTTAAAATATAATTGTATATTGCAACATATCATTTTAAATAAATAAGTTCAATGTTACGAAGAGACACCTTTAATTATCCAAAGCCAAAAAATCTGTATTGAATTTTCTGCATGTCGATTTCGATCTGCTCAAGTTGCCGACAAAGAAACAGTGTTGATGTCCATGCTGTTTAAAGTAATTAAAGACAAACTGATGTATCCAATCATCCCTTTTTAACTTCAGTAAGCCGTTAATTATCTGCTCAGTTGACATAAAGTGTTACAAGTTTTAAATATTTACATCCAGTTTTTCGTTAATATCCAATTTTGAATTAAATCCAAATAAAATTATCCAATGTTCCTTTAATCCGAAACAGTAAGTTTATCTTTAATCCAAAACAGTAAATGTCTCTTGAATCCAAAACAGTAAATGTCTCTTGAATCCAAATGTTAATGTTAATTGTCCTTTCAGTCCAAATTAATTTCCAACTCGTTATGAATTATTTTTAATTTTAACTCGCCAAAAGGCTCGTTAAAATTAAAATTATTCATAACTCTTTTCATAAATCTTATATGAAATGGGAACTCGTTTAAGATCCTCTAAATCTCAACCTCAGCTTATATATCAAAGCATATATATATATTAACATGACATATTAAAAATACAAGTATGTCAACACATGTATTGAATTACCACGATTTACATGTAAATATACACATGTATCTTAAACACGAGATAAGGCATCTGCAATCAGATAATCTCTTCCTCGGATATGTCTAATTTCAGTACTGTACTCTTGCAACATTAAACTCAACCTCATTAATCTTTGATTTTTGTTTTTATTTTATTTATGAATTTGAGTGGATTGTGATCACTGAAAACAACTGTTGGCGAAATAGATGAAATTAAATTGATTGAATTGGATTTTGTAGTCGCACCAACAGCTAATGTCATATGGCGACTTTCCAGCTTCCATTGGTGGAGGAAGACCCCAGGTGCCCCTCCGGGCAATTTTTCGTGCAGGGGCGGGCACCTGGGTAGAACCACCAATGTTCCGCAAGCCAGCTGGATAGCTTCCTCACATAAAAGATTCCTAGATGAAATTAAATATACTTCAAAATGCTGAAATGCCAAAATGGGAGAAAGACACTCTTTTTCAATAGACACCTTTTTTCAATAGTTGAATATTTTTTCTGATGTTTGTAAAGTACCAAACTGGATGATCAACACCATTATATTGTTGTCCTCGCTCATATCACTAGAGTAGTGGCAGAAAAACAATAACGTGGCTCCAGCGTTAATGGAGTTTCCACGATAGAATTTGCAGCAACTCTGCAGTTCAGGGTGAGAAGGTTCTAGGCCCATTTTCCATATTTTATCTCGATGTACATGGAGGATGAGCCTGGCATGTTCATGTCTGTTAGGCGCCATATAACCTTTCATGAGTTGCCTGCCTTAAAACCCAATTCAATTCAATTCTTCTTGCACTCATCAGTATGGATTTTAATTTGTCAAATGACTGTTAAGAATTTTTCAGTCCAAACAAATATATTTCTTTTACTCAATAAATATGTCAAAGGTTTGGCAATGACTGAAAAGTTGTGAGAAAATTTTCTATAATAACCAGCCGTACCGAGAATATACATCAGTTGCTTTTTGTCGCGCCTTTTGAAAAAATGCGTGTCTCGCCTTTTGAAAAAATGCGTGTCTCGCCTTTTGAAAAAATGCGAGACATAGGATCCACTAATGTTGGCGGGCTCGACTGTGTCAACATATTGTAGTATATCCTTTTTTCCTTGAGAGTAGAATGTTCAAATTTCATATATAACCTCCTGGTCATTGTCCGTCTTAATGCCAATAACTTCCAGCCCTCCAACTGACCCTTGGTCAGAGTCGATGTCACTTAAATACCGTCACGCAAATTTTAACGCAAATATTGACGGTACATGTATTTAAGTGACCTTGACTCCGATCACAAGGTTTTGACAGTCTATGCCTAAAATCAGACAGACTGTAGAAGATTCAAAGAAGTATCTTCTTCTGAGAAAATCTCCTCTTTAAGTAACTTAAAGGTGAAATATAGCGTGTCTTTTGAGTATATATTCGGAAATATATATATATAATATACAATCTGTTCAAATCTTACACTTATTGGTTGTCCCGTTTCCTCACAGTAGCCAATTTTATCTCATAGCGCACACGCTTCGAGTTTCGCCCTGGTAAGTGTCACGTGATCCTGTGACGTCATTGGTACCAAACGATTAGCCGTGTCGCATTGAGTTGTATAGTATTGTCTATGTAGGATTACATATTATGGTACTTGTTAAAAATGCCGTGTGCTGTTGCTGGGTGAAAACGTTTGCATAACGAAGGACAAGATAATAACCTAAGTTTCTTTCGTTTCCCTAATCCAGATAATGATATATTAAGATCTGAATTTCGGTTACACCGTTACCGAAGAAAATCGCCCCACTCGTCGAGGAAGTGGGAACCTACGAAAGACGCGCGAGTTTGTAGCAAACATTTTGAGTTGACTTCGTGGGAAGTCCATCCTTTGGTTTCATTATCTTTGAATTTGGAAAACAAAAGGCCATGCATATTAAAATCAACAGCGGTACCAACGATATTTGACTATAAAAATGAGAAGTGCATTACCCTCTCCAAGCAATTAAGTTGTTTTCGCCTATTCGACCGGCGTTGAGGAGGAAATTCATACATGAAGTAAGATTGAAATTTATGTTTAATTATCTTAGCACCTCATAAGTCCAGACTCAATTGTGCCCATAGCGACCCGGGTTACCGAGCGTTTTAGTTGGCGGAGGGACTCTAAACCTTAGAAGTACACACACACACCCCTCTTAGCACCTCATCGGGTATACGTATGATAATTTGAAGAAAGGTGTATAGTCTTAGATTTTTATATACACGTGAATGTTTAGCTGTTGAATTAGAAGCATGCGTCTTTACGTGAATCAATGAAGAGTTGACGGCGCTAATAATATGTAGCCGTCATTTTTTAAAATATTGCTAAGAACGTTCAGCATATAAATTTAAATGAATCCGGTGAAATAAACACTGTGTCTTTGTTCCCAAATTTTAATTTGAATAATTTTAAATTATAAACCCCTTCTGCCAATAGTGTTATAAATATATATTATCAACATATATAGGTCTATGGATTTGAAAAAAAACACAAAATATTTCATGGATATCTATTACAAAGCAGAAAATTAATAATATTACTAGCTTTTATATTAATTCAGTAATGTTTTATTGCAAAACAACAACAATAACGCCTCTTAGCTCGTGCAATAAGTAAAACAAGTATAATAGAATAATATACTTTATATTATGGTAATTGCATATGTTTGGTCTGTTTTCGATCTGTATATCACGCATATCAGGAGTAAGTATATATGAGTAAGTATACTTACTAACTGTCTATATCGTGCTCATAATACATTTGGCTATATTATTTAAATCATAGTATTTTTCTGTCTTTGTGCGCGACAATTAGAGCTCGCATATCATGTGATATATCCGTCTTGTGCAATACGCGTCTGCCCTCGGCGGTATTACACCGCTCAAGTAATTGCAATAAACAGGAAATATATCATAAAACTAGGTTTCCCTAAATGGTGCGTGCTTTTGTGATATACCGACGTATGTACCCTAATTAGGCTGTACTTCAATAGTGCACCGCAGTATTTGATTAGTCTGTATTGATATTTGGGGGCAGTGGAGACTACAGAGCGTGTCATATTACAAACACCGCTCCTAGAGTGTTTGGTGTTAATGGCGACTTATGGCAAATATATAATACTATAGAAATTATATGCTGTTTCATTTATTATTGTTTTCATTAATTTTTTATCAATTATGGATAATATCTAATAAATATATTTGTTCCATGTCTACTTATCGGCAAAAAAAATCTGACGCTCGTATTTAGACCAGGTCCATTCATTCGGAATATACTACATTTCGCGGTTATTGTGTATGTACCAAGATATTGCAGTGTTGCGGGTGACTTACTGTCAGATTTCGATGAAAACAATGTTTACGTTGTTTTTTGTTTGTTGTTGCTGTCAGTGTATAAAGACACTATTTTGTTAGATTAGTGAATTATAGTGTAATGAACCTCTGAACGTAACGGATGACATGACACGATGGTCTTTACAAGCTCTCCATTTGCACCGCGTTCGACTTCATCATCAGTTGATGAATCCGATGTATTTTCGTCCTCAGACACGTATTCTGGCTCAAAATCGTAAGGTTGCACATCGTGTAACCGTCTTATCACGGGCATTTTCTCTGACTCGGTATCATGATCGCTTAATTCTCGCATTCTCACACAAGGTATACTGTTTTGCGTTCAGTCCCAATGTAAACAAAAAATAGTTTGTTCCCAATGACGTCACTTCCGGTAATTCGCGCAAGAGCTTTTCCCCTTAGATTTTTTTCGATATTTTAGCAATGCCTGTTCGCCTGTTCGATTTTTATCTTTAAAAACATATTTTTACTGAACATACATCAATGGCATAGTAATAATCGTATTTATAATGATATTTAATACTTAAAAACATATCAAAAGCGGATTTGTTGATTTAGGACCAATTTCTGCTTTAAGTGGTCCACGAACAGTGTGACCAAAAACTAGTTCAAATGGGCTGAACCAGAGATTCTTGAACAGACTCTCTAATGGCGAAAAGCAACACGTGGATACCTTCATCCCAGTCTTTGTTAGTGTCAAAACAATATGACCTAATCATGTTTTTCAGTGTCTGGTGAAATCTTTCTAGAGCACCTTGAATCTCCGGGTGATAAGCCGAAGACTTAAACTGTTGAATGCCTAACTCATATATGACCTGTTGAAATATATTTGACCCTTGGTCAGACTGGACATATTTTGGAAGGCCAACTAATGTGAAAAACTTGACCAGAGCCTTCACAATATACTTTGCCTTAATATTCATAGGTGTAATAGCTTCTGGAAATCTTGTTTGGAGAAGGCTTGTCAGATACAAGTGGATTAACCACGACCTTATCTCCAGCTAGGTCATTGCCTAGTAACAAATGGACACCTTCAAATGGCAAAGAAGATCTTATTCCCACAGCAACAGGTCCAGTAACCAAATCTGATGACAAATAAATATTATGGAGAGGGACAGTCAAATAACCGCACTCTACTCCTTGAATAAGTCTTCCCAGAAAAAGGCAGGATATCTGCTAATAATAGTGATTGAGAAGCTCCTGTGTCTCGCAAAATCGTAATAGGGATAGGCTTGGTTGGCGAATGGTGGTGGGCGAATCACCAATAAGTGATATAGAACCTTTAGACGTGAATGGTTCATAAGTCTCCATACCAGAATCAGACTGGGATTTCTTGACCTCAAAAAATGCATTGTTTCCAGATCAAGACTGGGGTTTAGACCATAAAGAGATGAGACCAGTAGGTTTTACACCTTCTTTTTGTTGTTGCTTCCTTCTCAACGTAAAGCATTCAGAAATGGATTTTTGCAATAATTGCAAGTAATTTGAGATAAGGATTTCTGATCAGTATTCTCATTAGCTCTACTGGCCAAAGGCCAGCAGAGCTTATGGGATGCCGAGTTGTCCGTCGTCCGTCCGTTGTCCGTCTCCGTCGTCGGCGTTAACTTTTGGCTCGTTAAGACGATAGGGCCTTCATTTTTCATCCGATCTTTACCAAACTTTAACAGGTTAATATAAATGAAAGCTCGGATGAGTTCGAAAACCAGTCAGATCGGACAAGTAACAGCGGAGTTATGGCCCTTGATTTAGTTAAAAATGCTATATTGCTATATTTTGCCTCGTTAAGACGATAGGGCTTTCATTTTTCATCCTATCTTTACCAAACTTTACCACATTGTTAATATCAATGAAAGCTCGGATAAGTTCGAAAACCAGCCAGATCGGACCAGTAACAGCAGAGTTATGGTCCTTGATTTAGTTAAAAATGCTATATTGTTATATTTTGCCTCGTTAAGACGATAGGGCCTTCGTTTTTCATCCTATCTTTACCAAACTTTACCACATTGTTAATATCAATGAAAGCTCGGACAAGTTCGAAAACCAGCCATATCGGACTAGTAACAGCGGAGTTATGGCTCTTGATTTAGTTAAAAATACTATATGTTGCATCGTTAAGACGATAGAGGCTTCATTGTTCATCCGATCTTTACCAATCTTTATCAGATTGTTATTGTTGTTGAAAGCTCGAACAAGTTTGAAAACCAGCCATATCGGACCAGTAACAGCGGAGTTATGGTCCTCGATTTAGTTAAAAATGCTATATTTTGCCTCGTTAAGACGATAGGGGCTTCATTGTTTATCCGATCTTTACCAAACTTTATCAGATTGTTAATATCAATGAAAGCTCGGTCGAGTTAGAAAACCAGCCATATCGGTTAGTAACAACGGAGTTATGGCCCTTGATTTAGTTAAAAATGCTATATTTTGCCTCGTTAAGACGATAGGGCCTTCATTGTTCATCCGATCTTTACCAAACTTTATCAGATTGTTAATATCAATGAAAGCTCGGACAAGTTCGAAAACCATTCATATCGGACTAGTAACAGCGGAGTTATGGCCCTTGATTTAGTTCAAACTGCTATATTTTGCCTCGTTAAGACGATAGGGCTTTCATTTTTCATCCGATCTTTACCAAACTTTATCAGATTGTTAATGTCTATGAAAGCTTGGTCAAGTTCGAAAACCAGCCAGATCGAACCAGTAACAGAGGAGTTATGGCCCTTGATTTTGTTAAAAATGCTATAATTTGCCTCGTCAGACGATAAGGCCTTCATTTTGCATCTGATCTTTGTCAAACTTTAGCAGATTTTATGACTTTCTTTTTTATATTTTTTTTTTTTTTTTATTTCTCTTTTTTTTTTCTTTTTTTTTTTAATAATGTTTTTTTTTAGATTTTTTTTATATTATTTCTTGATTTTTTGTTTGTATTATTTTTTTTAGATTTATTTTTTATTTTTTTATATATATATATATTTATTATTTTTTAGCTCTATGTTGGTCCAGTCGGACCAGTAACAGAGGAGTTACGGCTCTTGATTTAGTTAAAAATGCTATATTTTGCCTCGTTAATATGGTAGGGCCTTCATTTTTTCATCTGATCTTTACCAAACTTTACCAGATTCTTTAGTTATGGCCCTTGATTTAGTTAAAAAGCTGTTTTTTGCCCGAAACTTTCAAAAAAACGTAAATGGCAGTCAATCGCTTCATTGATGTTATAAGAGCCATGTTAGCCAGTAGAGCGTTCACAGGCCCTCTTGGGCCTCTTGTTTAGTCCTTGCGCTGGCTATAGACCCCCTCCCCAACCCCCACCCCCAAGGGGAATTTTGTAGGGGATGATATTCTGAAATTTCATACAAAAAGCTTCAAAATGAGACATGTGTGCCATCTGAGCATTGGGGCGTTTGTGTGTAACGCACGTGGACAATTACGTTACCATAACAATTCCAGAACACCTTCAATAAATTTGAATATGAGTAAAACATGTGCATATGAACAAAAAATACTACCTATATTTATGTTATTTATGAATTATTTAATTTAGACAGCCTGTTTAACATAATGTAAATATGAAAATATACTGTAGCTTACGTTACACCCTGTTTGGTACCAAAAAATAATAAATACAGTTAATAATAACCAGATCGTCCGTTACCAAAAGAGGCCATCCCCACTCTAGGGAAATTTTGAAGGATATATTTTCCTGAAAGGGTATGCTTTTGCTACAAATGAATTATGTTTGCCAAATGAGAGTGGGGATATAATGACATCCATTTGAAATACGTTACCATTATCATGTTTTGAAAATGTAATACTCCAAAAAAATGTATATGCAACAAAACGGTATGTATATTTTATATTATTTATCAAACGTGTTTCAAACCAAAATCTAACGAAGAAAACAAATTTCCAAAAGACAATGTAGTTTACTTTACGTGACATTGACACCATTTAAAGTTATTTGTCATAGGTTTCACAAACCCAATTCCGAGTTGATATCAATAACTATGAGCTATGCCTCCGATCGTCCGTATTTCAGCATACAGAGATGTAGATGCTGATCTATTCATTACAGCATCAGGCTGAGAAGACCATGACATATTTGTCAATGACTTGTTAATTGGCACGCCGACCCGATCTATAACATACTATATTTGGTTAATTGGTTTCCTTATTAATCAGGTATAAGACAGATCTTAAGTTCAAACTATCATATCCTCTAGGATCAGTATCATGGTTCCTTGCAACACCTTATGGCAATTCAGTTAGAACTGACCAAGCCAAATTGCTCCACTGCTTAGAAGTATCAGTTGAGCCAGCTACGCAGCGACCTACTGAATATGTGTGTGTGTGACGGTTATAACGCAGCACTTCACAAATACAAATATTTTATTGTCCATAACATGTACAATTATAAACAGGATTGGTATGTTCAACAAATAAATGATGGCACCTACAATACTTATTAAGTTTCACATAATGCCCAAATGTTTTAACAAACAGCCCTCAGTTCCTGGTAGGTTTGACGATTTGGCAGAGATGGCGTTTGACATACTTACCAAAGCACCTTGAGTCGACTTTGTGACAGACACTTGCGTCCCTAGATCTATCAAGTATTTGTGACAGACACTTGCGTCCCTAGATCTATCAAGTATTTGTGTGCAAGAGGCAATGTGAAACCCTAACATTCCTGTTGTCAGGGCCGAATACTTAAGTCACATAAGTAATCGCGACAATACGACACAATTCATTAACCGCATTTTCGGCCGGTGGAAAACCTCCGAGGTCATAAAACCTACTCTGTGAAAAAAGGTACCCGGCTTATATTACCATTGCAGATGATATATTTGTCTTTGCTGATGGTCAGGAAGATCTTTTTCATCATAGGAGGAAGCAGACATTACAATGAATCAATCCTGACCAACATCATAAACAATCTTGGTGCATTCTCCTGACACAGACATACTGATACTGCTTTCAATTTTTTTTTCAGTAATACAACCATATGTCATGTTTTGCACTGATATGATTAAAAAAGGAGATGTTGAATGTGAAACAAATTATAGAGGTTAAGGGGTCTGATATTTGCTCTTTACCATGCACACTACATTGCTTTACAAGCTGTGTTACAACCAGTGGCTTTGTAGGGAGCGGCAAGGCTGTCCCATTTAAGATGATTAAAAAGCAAAGAGAGTTTGTGTCAGTTTGCATTACGCGAACAGCAGCATGAATGTTCGGATGATCTTCAAAAAAGGGTACGCAGATCACGGAGAGGATATTGTGCTGCATATATGGCAAACCCCTTTACACGGATGTCAAATACGTTTACGCGAAAATTCAAAGGCCACAACTAGAGCTTTTTCCCGCCGTGTCAATTGTCTATAATCATGCATTTGAACATGCACACTTTCAAGTGCTTTTGTGGCACCAAACTGACCAACATTAGCCAGACGCAGAAACAAATGAGGGAAGATAGTTATTAAATTTGACTGGACTATTGGTGATATTGCGTCAAAATAGTTGGTTGACATCATGTCCAATGTTCTATAGGCCATTTCAAATTCTCAAAATGAAGAAAATATTTGTCAACTTCCTTTTCTTGAAAAGGCGGTACTAATCTATACTGAAAGGAAAAAGAAACACATAATCAAAAAATGTCCTAGGCTACTCTAGTATAACAAGAAAGGTTTGTAAAACATATATGCTCCCCCACTTCCCCTTGAACAACCATGACACAAACATTACTGCCAAGTTGTGAGTGCCAGCTGTTTTTGAGTTATGGAACCCAAGCAATTTTAGTGTTTTCACATATACATAATGTATCATTGGCAGTTATCCATGTAGGTATTTTACATTTAGCTTTCACATGGGTTGCTTAATTTGCATATTCTTCATCAAAATAATGTATACCATATGTCAAAATTATTCAATAGTTTGAGTTTTAAAGAGTGAAAATAAATCATAAATGTATTTTTTTTAATTAGAATCAAATTTAATCTTAATATTCATCCAATAAAGGGAGGTAATTTAAAAAATAATTTTAAATTAATATGGTCTTTAGGTTTAAATATAGAAACATCACAACATACTTGTATATTAAAAACAATAGGCCCAAGAGGGCCTGTATCGTTCTACTGGATACACCCGGGGCGGGGCCCAAATTTGACCCCAGATTCACCATTTGAACAGACTTGGTAGAGGATCCAAAAGCTGATATTAAATAAAATTAAACTTTTATCTCTTGTAGTTTCAGAGAAGATTTTTGAAGTTCTTGCCTAAAACTCTATGTAAAACTGATTCAACAAAGGGAAAAAAAATATAAAAAATAATAAAAAAAAATAATAAAAAAAAAAGATTAAAAAAAAAGGGCAAAATTTCTAAAAAAAAAAAAAAAGAAAAAAGATTTAAAAAAAAAAAAAAAAAAAAAAAAAAAAAAAAAAAAATGGAACCCAAAAGCCAAAATAGTTTTAAAAAATGACAAAGAATTTTTAGTGATTTTAAAAAAATGTCTTGTTACTATGGCAAACACATTTCTTATGCGAATCTACCCAAAAGGGGAGGTGTATAACTACACCATGAGACAAACATTCTTGCCAAGTTTGGCATTTGTAGTGCCAGCTGTTCTTGAGAATCACGAAGACAAGCGATTTTTAGTGATTTTTTACAAGTTTTGTTACCATGGCAACCACATTTCTTATGCGAATCTACCCAAAAGGGGAGGTGCACAACTAGACCATGCAACAAACATTCCTGCCGAGTTTCGAGTTTGTAGTTCGAGCTGTTTTTGAGTAAGCGCGAAGACAGGCGATTTTTAGTGATTTTTTACATGTTTTGTTACCATGCCAACCACATTTCTTATGCGAATTTACCCAAAAGGGGAGATGCACAGCTACACCATGACACAAACATTCCTGCCAAGTTTCGAGTTTGTAGTGCCAGCCGTTCTTGAGTTATCACAAAGACAAAGTCGACCGACCGGCATACCGACATTTTTTTTATATGTTTTGTTACCCTGGCAACCACATTTCTTATGCGAATCTACCCAAAAGGTGAGGTGCACAACTACCCCATTACACAAACATTCCTGGCAAGTTTCGAGCTTGTAGTGCCAGCTGTTCTTGAGTTCTCGCAATTCAACGTGTTTTGTACAAAAAGGGGCTACAACTAATTACACAAAGGACAACTCTGCCCCCCCCCCCCCCCCCCCCACAACCCACCCACTCCCCCCCCTCCCCCCATATCTCAACGTGTTTTGTACAAAAAGGGGCTACAACTAATTACACAAAGGACAACTCTGTCAAGTAGTAGACCTTTTAATATACTTTGTTAGACGAAATTCATCAATGTTGACGTTTTGCTTGATTTCAGTATTGTGTTTAATGTTAAGAGATTGCAACGTTTAAAGCATATATATATACGTTTGTTCAAATGCCGTTCTGTCGTCGATAATGACACTTTAATTAAAGCTGTACAGTCCCTATTTTAACTGGTAATAACTCATGAATATGAATGAGTCACGTGTGAAGTAGTTTCAAATCGACGAACACCCCAAAAGTCGGTATATAAGGAGAAATCGATACGTAAAATTTCACATTTTTATTTAGCCTCCGTACAGGTAACATCGATAAATATACGGCTCCATAATATATGTGATAAAAAAATAGTTGCCCGGAACGGGATTTGAACCACAGCCTTGCACTTGTAAGATTTGAAAGATGTACGCTGAACCTCTAGACCACTGCTATTTATTGGTATTTTGTAGCATTTTTAACACTAAATAGGCATAACGTAATAACAAGAGCGCGCACACAAACTCATCAAGCGCTAAATAACAAGTCGAGATATGATTGATTTGAGGCGAAGTATTAGTGATACAGTATTACACCAGGCAATGTTAATTTACACGTGCGACAATATGGACTGCATATTTATTGATCCATCTTTAGTTGCGTTCAAATATGTTAACTTTTGCCTCATAATATATGGTAGTTAGTATACTACTTTCTCAAGTAGCGTTGTAGTTCAGTGGATACAGCACCGGACTTGAAATCAGAAGGTCGTGTGTTCGAGCCCCGAAAGAAGCTAATTTTTTTTCTGTAAAAATTACTGTTACCTGTGCACTGGTCGATGTATGTACAGTAAATGATTTTCTGCGCTATATTTGCTCGCTTAAATACCCGATTTCGACATGAGCTGGTGAACATGAAGTTACAAATAAAGACACGCCTACAAAGAAGAAATCGATTGATATAGGGACTCTGTAGCTTTAATTAAAGAGGTAACCATTTGTGTGGTTGGTGCTGTTTAAACCTTTCCGAAAGGACATGCCTAATGTCGCCCTGTACCATTCGATTAGCAGTAGCATATTAAACAATAACCGATATATAGCGGAAATACCCATTATGCGTTTTTTCCTTTCAGTATAATATGTTTAGTAACATCAAAAGTAGATGAGTGGGAAAGTGGCGGTGAAGGTCTTGCCAAATCTATTTTCTGCATCTCTAATTCAAATTCTCATCTTTCTTTTTCTTGTTTTAATTTCATTTCCATTTGTCTCAATTCAATTTCATTTCGCTGTTTTGCTTCAGTTTCCTTCATTTCTTTTTCCATTTTCATTTTTTTTCCACTTCTATTCCTTTTCTATTTTGTAATTCAATTGCTTTTAATTTTAAATTTTATTCTTCATTTTCACCAACAAATTTAATGCTTCCTCTCCAAAAATGTCTTCATCAACCAAAAATTGCACCAAAATATTTTAATCTCAGATGGTCTCATAGTTACATTTCGATAACTTATCATGTTTTGCAAGCAAGAGCAATTCATCTTTTTAAGTGAACCAAACTCCTCCTGGGTAGGCGTAGCAACAAAACTCTCAAGTTAAAAAAACATCTTGATTGCAGCTGGTTTCACTGTTTATAATATTGAAAATGTACAAAATGTACAATTGTTTTTTATTTATTTAGTTATTTATTATCTTATTATTGCCAAAAGCAATGTATAAATTATTAAAGCATCGAACATGTTTCTCTCCCGGACGAGCCCCTACTTTCTTTCACAAGTTTTAAATGTAACGAGAAAAGAAGCTAAACCTGCAACACAGAAATATAATTAACATATTTATTTACATAAAACATTCACTTACAGAATACACAAATCCAGTTTTCATTAATATCCAATTTTTGAATTAAGTCCGAATAAAATTATCCAAGGTTTGTTTAATCCAAAACAGTAAGCGTCTCTTTAATCCAAAACAGTATGTGTCTCTCTAATCCAAATGTTAATTGTCATTTCAGTTCAAATTAATTTCAAATATTTCCGGCTTAGTCCAATTATTCAATTTCACTGTTATTATGAATGAAATCCTCTCACAATTACATCTACTAAAAGCATCCAAATCTAAATTAACTTTAATGAAGAATACTGAAACTGATCTTCTGAGCTCAATCGATAAGTTTTTATGTACCCTCGCCCTGTGGAGCAAGTCCTTTTGGCGAGCATTTCTGGCGAGCATTTCAATAGAAGAGTATGGTTGCGAGAGGGTCCAGTAGAAGGTGACATCCCTCGTCCAAAGAGATTTACTCTAGAACAGCAGTAGTAGAGTTGGTAGGAGCGAAGAGATTCAACGTAGATAGTCTGTAGTTTTTAGTTTCTCGTAGAAGATTAAAAGTTGCATTTGTAGATTTTGGCCAATCGGATTGCCTGTAGAATTGGGCCGCAGAATTGGGACTAGGTCAGTCCGATTTCTGGCTCGATCGAAGTCGTCTTAGCCAATCAGGAAACATATTATTAGAAGCGTCGAAGGTGTCCCAAGTAGGCCAATCCGGTTGCACGTGTTGCCCATGTTTCTGTTGATGGTGGCTCCTCCGTTATCCACACCGTGGTATCGATGGTAATAATGGAACCTCTTAGGGCCACGGTAAAAACAGGATAAAAACATATACTGAGCAAAAATAGAAACGTCCCCAACTTTACCCATAGATTTAGACACAATGAAATTATATTTTATTTAATCTTATATACCTTTGTTAAAGGCCAGCATTGTCATGAAAACAATTTTCTTTGAATCAAACTTGTGGGCAAACTTATTCCCCTTGATTAGCATTTCCGGGTCTTGAGGTTAAAACTTTGAGTTAACACAGTTTTGTTATATTGAAATAAACAGAGAATGACCTCATCACCACAAAAACAGTGAAAAGACGCTGATATTTTCACTCATGTTTGCGCCATACAGCTTTCAAGAACGAATATTTTCAGATTACCTCCCTTTATAATAAAAATATAGTGATTTCACAATTTGAATAAAACATGTTTTAGCAGCAACAGACAAACTTTGGATTTTGATAATTATTTATATTGATCAGAATGATTGAGTGATAATTATAAAATGATGAAATTGTATCTAGATTGGTGTACAAAGTGTAACAAAGTCAACCCTATGCAAATCACAGCTTAAAAGAGGGACGTTTGTATTTTTGCTGAGTATATGTATAACATATCCTCCAAGGGGCTTACCATAAAGTACAGCCTTTTGGTTATTTACTGTCCAGCATGGTGTGGCCGATTCCAGACAGCGGTACGCCTTGCGGGGTCTCTTGGTCTCTGACAGCCGACGTCCTGCCTGTTCGGTGGTCTGAACTGGAATCTGGCTGCTCCCAGAATCTGTTTATATACTGCCATAAAATGTTTCTGAAGGTCCTCAACTGTTTCATCCAATGAGAGCAGTCTAAATTTAATCATAAATGAATTTGCATACAAGAATTTGCATACAAGATAAACAATCTCCTAATATGGTAAATAATGAACATATGTTTCTAATTTTAACTGTTCTTCAAGGTCAAAATCAATAATACATATACAGCTGATCTCATCATATGTTTACAACATCTATAGGGTAACACAAGTTTGACAAAGTTTCTTAATCCCATCAAAGATTATAATGTTTGATCTATGCCCATGAGACTTCATACACATATTCATCTTACCACACATAGTATTGTTACATATGACCAATAATTCTGACTTCCATTTCAGAAATGTTGTGCCCCTTTTTGTAAAACTTTAACGTGCAACCTAACCAAGCTCATAACTGGCCATAACTTGGTCAGTATTTGACCTATGTTCATGAAACTTCACACACATCTTCCTCTTCATGAAACTTCACACACTTCTTCCTCTTCATGAAACTTCACACACATCTTTCTCTTCATGAAACTTCACACACATCTTCCTCTTCATGAAACTTCACACACATCTTCCTCTTCATGAAACTTCACACACATCTTCCTCTTCATGAAACTTCACACACATCTTCCTCTTCACCACAGGAATGTCCTTACACATGTCCGATAACTCTGACTTTCAGTGTTTTGCCATTTTTCATAAAACTTGAACCTGCAACCGAATCAAGCTCATAACTTGGCAAAATATTGACCTACGTTGATGAAGCTTTATACATTTCTTCCTTATCAGTCATCCAATGGAGATTTATGCCCCTTTTCATAAACGTTAACACTTTAAAAAAAGCCTGCTTCATAATAGTCTATTATTTTTGCATATAAACAGGCACTGATCAAGGGTCTTGGTATGTGGTATTGTATATTACAATTCTAGTTAAATCCACCCCGTGAGGTTGCCGGGGTAGAATACAACCACTGCAATCTCACAAACACACTGTCACATGCAGAGGGGTAGGACCGCCACATTCATATTCATTCTGTCATTTTTTATCATGCTCATTCAAGGTCTATATCATGACACCGCGTATAGAAACGTGGTTTGAATGAATGAATGAATGGAGTTTTACAGCACGCCGACACATAAATAGGTCATATTGTGCGCAAAAACTGATGAAAGAGGAAGAAATGAAGCGGTAATTAAACATTAATGTAAATATATAAAGATAAAACTATTTACAAATAAGGGATGATACGGTAGTAATATAAATTATTTATGTAAATCAACAAATGCCCGACAACGGGTATATAAATAAGTAAATATATATAAGAACATATTATAATGAATATTAATCTGATTTCTTTCAGGAAATCTAAAACAAGATACAATCTATCGTATCAAATAACTCTTCCATAGTATTAACATTGTAGTACCTTTGACGCATAGGATCAAAGTCTACACAGGAAATATAAAACAAGATAAAATCTATAGTATCAAATAACTCTTCCATAGTATTAACATTGTAGTACCTTTGACGCATAGGATCAAAGTCTACACAGGAAATATAAAACAAGATAAAATCTATAGTATCAAATAACTCTTCCATAGTATTAACATTGTAGTACCTTTGACGCATAGGATCAAAGTCTACACATTCCAACAAGATGTGTTTCACCGTTAAGTGGCAAAGCAGGGTACACATTCTGGTACTTGCTCACCTTGTAATAAATATGAATGAGTATAACGTGTATGCCCTATCCTGCACCGGGCTATGACAACTTCTCGACGAATGGGTCTACTAGAAGAACGCCATTCTCCGAGTAACGGTTTAATTGATGGAGTTTATTGTTAACTGATAAATCCCAAGCGGCTTACCAAGAGTTACGAATATATGTGTTAATACAACTTTTAAAATCAGTATAAGGTAATTTAGCATTATATATATGTAAACCTAATGCTGCTTTAGCAGCACTATCAGCTCTATCATTACCACGTATTCCTACATGGTTTAAAGAACATATTGTAAAATATTGCGGAAAGGCCTTCGAGAACTCAGGAATCAATCTGTTTTGGTCTATCAAAAACTCTGGAGAAGTTCTTGACAAACTACGGTGTAAGCATTTGCATGCCTCTTCTCTAAGCACCTACGACTTTTCTACACTACTACACTACCACATAATTTTATCAAAGAAAAATTGTTTTTGTACTGCTATGAAAGAGATTTTATGTTGAGTTTGTCACCTGCTAGCCAGGGTGAAATTATTGATGCCTTTAATAATACTTCTCGGTATCTTGATGACCTAGGAATCTTTATGTGAGGAAGCTATCCAGCTGGCTTACGGAACGTCGGTGGTTCTACCCGGGTGTCCGCCCGTGCACGAAAATTGCCCGGAGGGGCACCTGGGGTCTTCCTCCACCAATGGAAGCTGGAAAGTCGCCATATGACCTTAGCTGTTGGTGCGACTATAAAATCCAATTCAATTCAATCTTGATGACATACTCAATATCGATAATCCGTTCTTTGCACATATGGTTACTAACATTTATCCACCAGAGCTCACGTTGAATAAAGCCAACAGTTCGGATACAGTAGCAGCATTTCTCGATCTTCATCTCTCGATTTCAAATGATTGTATTCATACTTAAATCTATGATAAGAGAGTTGATTTCAGTTTTAACATCGTTAACTATCCACACCTGGTTGGAGATGTACCTCGTGCTACCTCATACGGGGTGTATATCTCCCAGCTCATTCGATTTGCTAGAGCGTGTAATGATGTTATAGACTTCAATGATCGAAATCAAGTTATTACAAGTAAACTTCAGCAGGGTTTTCGTTATCACAAACTACGTAGATCTTTCTCTAAATTATACGGCCGCAACGAGGCCTGCTGGAATAGTACAACACCAACCTTAAAACACTTCCGCGACTAGGCATATCATAACCCTCATTTTATGGAGATGTGGTCTATAAACTTCGAAAGTTAAAGGGGTCTGACGGGTTTCCTGACCGCTTTACAAATTTAATCAGGAAGTTCGTCAGAAAATGATATAACCCTTTGGTTTTACAACGCACTTCATGTTTAGTGATTGACCCCTCTACAGTCAGTCATTACGCTTCAATTTTCACTTGTGCGATGACTGGACTACCTCTTGGGACTCTATGATTGTACCTACTGCAACCCCAACTAAGGGAGGTGGGTGCATGAGCTTTCGTCCCACGGGTTTTCTGGTCGTACCCTAGATAGATTTTCTCTTTAGCTACAACTACTATGGTTGTTCAGTACGATTCTGGATACATCCGGAGATGTTTTTTTTATTTTGTATGTGTTTCTTTAGTTAGTTTCTCTGGATGTGGACTTTATTGTTAGAGAATTCCTTTTGATGGGATGTAGTTTTGTTTACACTGTCTTGTCTATTTGGGCGCTGAAGACGGGATAATAGCGAGGATTGTGCGCATATAAAATCGATTCAAGCTAACCAGTAGGCCTTATTGCCTACTGACCGTTCAAAGTCGGTAACCATGTCTTCACCACCCTTTCTGTTGTTTTTTGTCTCTTTCATTGTATAATCAAGTCCTTGTTTGCAGTACAGTGCGGACCTACGATGCCATTGCGTTCGGACGCTGTGGTTTCTATAGGACCCTATATCTCATTTTTGGAAGCCAGCAGAAAACAATAACATTATCAACTATAAGAGAGTTGTACATTTGTAACAGATGAGGCACAACTGGGTTATCATGTTTCATATTACCCATGGCTATTATGTATGTGCCGTGTTCGGCCGTTTCCAAAGGTCCATTACCATACTCTTTTGAAGAGATGAAAGGGAATCAGAAAATATTACAAAATGGTCATCATCAGATTCCTGAATATAGTTTAAGGCAAGTTCAATTGCCCTAAGTCCAACTGAAAAGATAGAGGCCTTGTCAGGCAGGAGGCTCTTTATGCTGTTTTTGTGAACAACAGCTGCTGCAGCTACCTTATCTCCATCTTTAGAACCATATGTGTATATATGTTGAAAGTTACTGTATTTATATAATTTCATTAAATTTGCTTTGAAAGACAGTGGGTTATGTATTGGTTTTGTTACTATTACAAAGATCAAAAATAATTGTTGGTGTTTCCAAAGTCCACTGTGGAATGTGTGGTACTTTGTATTTGGCAATCCAATTTAGGTCGATTTCAATGTCTCGAATGGATTTCGGTTTTCGATCAAAAGGAGGTTCATAACTAGGATTAAAAACAGTATCGAAAGTTGGGTTTGAAGGGTTAGATTGTAATTTAATGGCATATTGAATGGGCTAATTTGTCCCGTCTGTGAGACAGTGATGATTCATTAGCTTCAACATATAGACTTTCAGCTGGTGATGTACGAAAGGCACCTAAAGCTAGTCATAATCCTTGACTATGTATAGGATCGAGCATCTGCAAGTAGGACTTACGAGTCGATCCATATGCTATTGAGCCGTAGTCCAGCTTGGATCTGATAAGAGATCTATAAAGTTGTAAAAGTACTTTACGATTAGTGTTTGCAACAACTTTAAGTATATTAAGAGCTTTAAGGCACTTGACCTTCAAGTATTTAAGTGGTATAAACGTTTACGGTCGAAAATAATACCAAGCAATTTTATCTCATTCACTACTAGTATCGGTGACGCATCCAGTGTATACAATTAGTTTTAGATTCATTTTTTGCACGATAACATATAACAAAGTCGTCAACATATTGGGAGCAATCCACACCAGGATTGATGCATTTAACTATATTGTTAAATTTTATATAAAAAAAGGGGCGTCCGTGGCCGAGTGGTTTTACTTGCAATCACTTGCCCCTCACCGCTGTAGGTTCGATCCCTCAGGGGCCTAGGAATCTTTATGTGAGGAAGCTATCCAGCTGGCTTGCGGAACGTCGGTGGTTCTACCCAGGTGCCCGCAGGGGAGCACGAAAATTGCCCGGAAGGGCACCTGGGGTCTTCCTCCACCAGTAGAAGCTGGAAAGTCGCCATATGACCTTAGCTGTTGGTGCGACTATAAAATCCAATTCAATTATATAAAAAAGGGTTACAGAGATTATGCTGCCCTGTGGCACACCCGTCTTCTGTTCATGAATGTCAGAGAGGGTTGAACCCATTCGGACACGAAACTGTATTTCATCTAAGAAATTCTCTATAACAATTGGTAATCGGCCTCTTAGAGATCATTCATGATACCGTACTTCCATGCAGTATCATAAGCTTTCTCCAAGTCAAAAAATACAGCGACTAGATGTTCCTTCTTTACGAAAGCAATCTAATAAATGATTCAAGTCAAATGAGTTTGTCTGTTGTGCCTCGTTGGCGCCGGAATCCACTGTGATACTTTGTTATCAGTTTGTTGGACTCCAGGTACCAAACGACTCTCTCATTAATCATTCGTTCCATGGTTTTACATATACAACTCGTTAAAGCAATAGGGCGATAATTTATGATCATTTCCAGGTTTGGGGACTTGAATAACGATTGCTTCCCGCCAAGAATCGAGGAAGTTTTCTGTCACCTAAACCTTATTAAATATATCAAGAAGTGTAGAGAGACAGGTTTCAGGTAAATGTTTTAATAATTGATAATGGTTATCATCAAGACTAGCTGAAGTATCATAAGCCTTTTTAAGGGATTCTCGAAGTTCTTTGAGAGTGAACAGTTTATTGTATTTCTCCAAATTTTTCGACTTGAAATTCAGCTTCTTCTGTTCTTTTAGTTTCTTGTTTTTTTTAGAAAATTTGGTTGACAATTTTCAGAAGAAGAGTTTCTAGACAAAGTTTCTGCCAAAGTGTATCTTTGACAGATCTAATATCTTCCATTACGCGTCCCGCATTAATTCCATTAAGCAATGAAAAAACTTATATTAGCAGGATTAGCAGGATTTTATAACGGATATTTCGACAATAAAACACGTTATAAAACATTTTTTTACTGAAAAATGCAACAACCTGTTTCAACTTAACAATTAAATGTTTTAATTTTACTATATGCATACCCTTTAAGCCGAAATTAAGGTTTTATTCCATACGCCAGCCCACCCCGTTTTCTCTTCTTGGTGTAGGGGTTGGATAGGGTATGAAAGTTAATACTCGGACCACGTAATGATTATCAGTTTTAAGATGATTTACACAACTAGAATTACCTTTACCGCTTATTTTCCGGACCAATTCCCACGTCTTCTTAAGAGATGAACGAGAGTTCAGCCTAGAGACATAAGATCTCCAGGATTTCCTCTTACTATCCTAAATAGTAGACGGGCTTTCGCACGAAAAACTCTAAAAGTATCTAAATTATTTTGAGTTAAAAGCATTCAAGGCAGCTTTACGGTTGCTGACTGCCTTTTTGCAATCATCATCGTACCATGGTTTATGTGGGCGTTTTGGATATGCCGAGGTTTTTGGAATAGTTTGATCAGCTATATCATGAATGGTTTTGGTAAAAAGAGTTGTTCTGTCTTCGACAACTTCGAAAACGGAAGGCTTTAATTGTTCCTCACAAAGCGATTGAAAAGTATCCCAATAAGCTTTGCGAAGTTTCCATCGTTGCGTTTTTTTTCAAGAAGTGGAGGACCGATATTTCCAAGAAATAAGGGTAAGTGGTCATTTCCACATAGGTCGTCACCAACACTACATGAAAAATCCATCGAGAGCGTTGGATCGCACATTGATCAATGGAAGAATGAGAGCCTGTAGCTGGATGTAAATAAGTATGCGATTTGTTATCATTATGAAATCCTCGACTTTCTCGCCTTTATCGTTTATATCTTTACAACCCCAAATGTAGTTGTGTGCATTAAAATCACCCACTAGTAAAAGGTGATGGTAATTGTGCAACTAGGTGATTTAGCCCCTTAAGGTCTAGTGAAGAACTGGGTGGTAAATATAAGAAGCATATTGTTATAACTCTGTGCATCGTAACACTGACCGCAACAGCTTGCAAATCAGTTTTCAACGCAACAGTTCTGTGAGGAATGTTTCGATTCACAATAATCGAAACTCCCCCAGCAGCTTTATCACCTGTATCACAAATATAGTTATACAATGAATAGTTTTTAAAAGATATCTTATCACTAGTCTTCAAGAAAGTTTTTTGAAGATAAAATGCAACAGGGTTGTGTTTATTTAAAGGTAAGCTGATTTCATCATTATTAGGATTTAAACCTCGGCAGTTCCATTGAATGAACTTGTTTGATTTTGATGTCACTACGGCTGAAGTATGGGTTTACGGCCTTGGGGTTGGTAGACCTTGGAGACTTTGGAGACTTTGGGAGTTCCAGATGTACTGGATTATCAACCTCCATCTCCAAGTCTCCAAATATGTTGTGCAGTACAATCGGATCATCAGATCCTTTTGACTGCTTCCTTAACCCAGGAGTTCCCTTTTTTCTTGCAGTCACGTCCGTGACAGCGAACTTTTGGAAGAGTTCGTCGGGTTTGGTGGACTCTTGGTTGCACCAGAGTCCGTCGATTTCGAAATAGATGAAGTAGGTGCAGTAGATGTAGGAGTTATTGAGGATAAGTTTGAAGGAGTGTTAGGCTTGGAAGCTACAAGATGTTTGGGAGCTACAGGAGGCTTATTTAAGAGGACCACAGTTTGAGAGGCTGAAGATGCTTTAGAGGAATTCTGAACAGAGAGTGGAATAGTAGTAAACTTGTCGGAGTCTATTGGCCAGGTTAACACGGTCTGCGCCGCGATAGACCTGGTAGCTGGTTTCTCAACGCTACTCGCATCGGCATACGATTTGTCAGATGGAGTGGGCGGAGTAAGACTCAACAAGTTTTCTAGCTTCGGGAAAAGAAATGTTCTTTTCAATCTTAACCGTCTGTATTTCCCTCTCGTGCTCCCACTTCGAACAATCCTTAGAGAAAGCCCCGTGGGTCACCTTGAAGTTAACGAAAGAGGCGGGATTTTTGCAATTCGCGAAGTCGCTATGACCCTGCTGGCCGCAAAGGGCACATAAAGGAGCAGGTCGCTCGCATCGTTATTTATGGTGACCAAAGAGTTGACAGTTAAAACATCGAAGAGGGTTTGGAATAAAGGGGTCAACCGGTAGAACGATATATCCAGTCTTGGTGGTCTTTGGACGATTTGGTGTGCTGAAAGTAAGCACAAAAGTATTGGTAGGAGTGAGTTTGCCACCCCGCCTCGTACTGATGCGCGTTACCTCAGTCACACCTTGAGACTTAAGAACGTTGGTCCATCGTAAATGGAGTGTCTACTATAGCATTTGCAGCAACTCTGCAGTTCTGCAGGTGATTCTAGGCCCATTTTCCATATTTTATTTTGATGTAAATGCAGGATGAGCCTGGCATGTTCATTCATGTAAGGCGTCATATAACTTTTAATGTGTTGATGCGCCTTAAAACCCAATTCAATTCAGTTCTTGAGAGGGGATTGCTATCTCTATTTGCCTCTGTATTATACAGGCCTGCCAAATCTCCTGATCAAATCTGGATTAAGTGTACAATCTACTGATGGGTTAGATTTAACAGCTATATTTTCACAGTTTCTCAGCTATTTACCGAATTGGTCCTGTTACGCTCTCTAGTCAGAGGAGTATTTACAAGTGTCAAATCAATGGGGTCATCCGTGTAATGCACTGACCGAATATACAATTAACATCTGTGGACATAATTAGTTCCTCCAGTAATATAAACAACTTGTGCAATAGCAGCAATAGATCCATTGCTTCTTTAATTAAACCAAATTAAACAGCAAGTTTGAGGAGCTAGCAACTCCTTGGGTGTGATATCACTATAACAGCCGCTGCCTTGCACAATGATTATAGTTTCTGTAAGAGTTATGAAGACTTTGTATTTGTATTTAGCATGCATCTTTGTAGAAAAGTAAGAGCTTTTTGAAAAAAACTGTTGTGGTAGAAATTAAACCAAGTCTTTCTAATCGAATTACAAAGTCCTCTCAAAAAGGAAATATTTTTGTGCATGTTGAAGTATGATAATCTATTATTTTCTATAACGATCAAAAGTCTATCAAAAATGCATACGGTAAGTATTAATTGCAGAAATAATTCAAATTTGCGTTTAAAACAAAGAAGAGTGCTCAAACATTTAAAAATGTTCTTCGCACGCTTTAAATATTGTTGTGTTTGTGTTGAAATGTTTTGTTATACAAACATTGTGTCCCCACAAGGGCGGGACCATTTTTTACCCTAGGGATTTTATTTAACAAATTTGAGAGTCTAGGGTTTAACAATCATTTAAAAAAAATAACATGTGTTCAGCCGTTCCCAAAAATATTCTGCCACCCCATGTGCTATAAATGGCGCAAAACACCATTCAAACAAACAAATCTTCCTCCCTAACACTCCAAAGGGGTGGACTTATAATGGCGGCTTCCTTGGATGGACATAATTTGTATAAACTTGTACGGCCTTGGAACAAGTGATTTAAAAGTGGAGGCTTTGTCAACAGTTACTTTAAACTTTATTATGTCTCTTAACTAGTTAAATACAAGAAATATAACTCTACCACAATGTGAAATTAGAACTGAAGACATGCAAACCAAGGAAGTGGTCCCCTTTATGAGAAGCAGAACAAATGTCTTGTGTTTTCCACGAAATATAATTGATCAAAAACATGTTTCCTGAACAATATATACTGTAACAAGAAAAGTGGAAATTCCACGAAAACCAGGTTTTCCGTCTGAAATTACAGTACCTGTAAGATGAATATGAAGTAACAACATTTTTTATTTTTCGACAAAAAACAGCAAATTACATAAATGAAGTTGTTGAAGTTCCAGTATTAAAGTGATATAAATTGTGTACAATATAGAGTAAATAGAAATGTGAATCACAAACATAAATGCATACACAGTAAATGAGGGCTGTAAAGAAAAACATATGTTAGAAAGGCACATATAAGCTAAATACATAACAAGATTCATTTTAATATCTCATTCCTTACTTAAGTTATTGAGCGGCGTTTTTCTATTTTTAGTAACAGTGACCTTGACCCTAATGACCCCAAACGTAATCCCAAGCTTCCTTTCCAAATAAGGTATATACCCTGCAAAATTCATTGTTTCGAATAACATAATGTACTAATTATTTTTTATCAAAATAAAAGGGACGTTTGTGTTAATAAATGACAGTACTACGTAGAGCATGCATAGCATGCACATTGCGTCTGATGACTTTCAGGGACACATTTTATACACACACTGACACCTACAATCACATACACGTTAAAGGGACACACGGCAATCTTGATTTTTTCCCAAAACTAGTGGCACCCGTTAGTTTTTCAACTTAACTTGCAAATCATTAATATATATTTGAATATTTCAAAGCAAATTGTTTTGTAGATTACTGAATGCTGATTATATATGTTTCTCCCATAATATATTTAAATATATCGTATAATAACAAAGAAAAAATGAAAACTCCAAATTTTATTTAAATATTTGCAAGTATTCAGAATTAGGGTTTAGTGACATAGGGTTCGTGCTTTCTATCACATCCATGACTAGGGTAAAATATCAAAATATGTAAAAGTTATTTCCCAGGCCCACCTTACCAGTCCTTTAAATGGTTGGACGAGACTTCAAACGTGATTCCCACATACAATTAATGCACCACAACACAGTCCACACCTAATAGCTTATAAATAAGGGATTCTCCTTTGGTGGATATGCTGGACGGACTATAAACCGTCTCATTTTTATGACTAAGGTTGCCGTCTGTCGCTTTAAATGAAATGACATAATAGTTATGTAATGGTTCAATACGTTAAATCATTTAAGAGAAACACGGTTTTAAAGGGACACATGGCAATCTTGAAGTGTTTGAAATGGGTGTCTCGATTTATATATCCAGTATCATTTTTACTTTTACCCTGGTTACATTTAAATAAATCAAATTTTAAGTATTCACTATTTCGTCTTATTATACTACAAGTTTTAATATATTATTCGTGCAATAATATCAAAAAATAATAACACATTTCTTAATACTATTCTTATAATTAATATTAATGATTTAACAAATGCAAGTTATGCAGAAAAACTAGCGAGACGCCGTGAGTTTTTAAAAAATAAAGATTGCCGTGTGTCCCTTTAATAGTATACACTAACATGTCAATAGTTGTATACTATATGATACAGTCTAAGGTTTCCCATTAGAGCGTCTCACCGCCGCGGGTTCAATCTCACTCAGAGCTCAAATTGTTAGTGAGGAACTTTCGATTCTTACGGATGGCAGAAGGTATATAGTAATGGTTATACCCAGGAAAATAGTTGCTGGTCTGCCTTCACTAAGAAACAAACCCCGTTATGTGTAGCCTAAACTGTGCTGAATTTGACGTGAAACAACATTCAATCAATACGCAATAGATCGACTAAACATGGTTGGAGCTTGTGCACAATACACCTGTATCAATTATTTCGTATCACTACTTTTCAGAAAGCACTTTCTGTGACTGTACGTCATATTGGTATGATACCTTACCATAACAGCTTTAATAATAGTGAACCTTTTTATTCGTTCTTCAGGGTTATCCAAAATAACAG
>JAWPHD010017900.1:0-42443 GCA_037043455.1 Cyrtodaria siliqua
GTATTTGTCATGCTCTTTATAACTGACAGTTTAGAAGCATGTACGGGTGTCAATCCAAATGCAAATACATCCATCATAATGTGTTTCATTTTCAACTTGAATGTACATTAATTACATATGCATTAACCGATAAAGTCTTTATCGTTAATGAAAAGATTGGTCTTTAAAACTAGACGACTCTGTCAGTTGCGCTGTATGAATTAAAATAAACTTTATTTGAATTATATGTACGAATGTTATCACTATTTAAATAAGTATAAAAGTCGAACAGGAAACGTAGATTTGTTATAGAACACAGTAAACCCCAAAACACGTAAAACGACAAACATGTAGGCAGTGTAAAGGCATATGACGTCACAAACACCAACAGGTTTGACAATAGAGCTACCACGTTGGAAAGGTCAGCGGCAGAAAAGGCCGCTTGGGGTTTAAACCAGGTTTTAGGGTGCACCAAACCTCACACTTACCCTACTGTCATCCCAATAAAATGGAACAGTGTAAATAAAGAAATCCCCGCCATAAACTATTCTCTAACCAACAAGGCAGCATTATTAGGCAATATAAGTAAAACACAATGATACTTGTGTATATATAAATACAAAACAAACAATAGACTAGAAAGCCACAAAGAAGGTACTCAGTCACTTGGCAGAAGCCAGAGCAACAAGAGAATAAACAATTGAGGGCACGACAAGACAATCACCAAACGTCATCGTCCTTTTGGGCTTTAGGTAGACGTCATTATAGGGTCCACAGCCTGTCCTGTCTTTGCACAATTATGGCGTAAAGCATAGTGGCGAACTGTAAATGGGTCTACTACCAAACATGCTGTGCGTTGCAAAATGATAGGGTCATAATCTCTTTTGATAAACCTTTTAACACCTTTAACAACGGTAGTATGAAAGTGATCATGACCAAGGAACTTACGAAGTTTGTAAATCACGGCACCATAGAAGTCAGGTTGTGATAGTCCTTGTCGCAGAAGAGTTCTTAAATTACCTTTATATTTGGAATGAAGATCAGGGATACGATAATAAACCCCATTTTAATCAATATTTCGAGGTCTTAGCGCAAAACTCACTATTTTTCACAAAGGCACATGCTTGCATATTTGCAATATGATGGTGAAATACACATCATGTAAAAAAAACATGGAGATTATTGTTAATTATTTAATAGCTCAGTACCAAAAATTAATTGTGATCGCGAGAGTTTTTAACGCGTCCATTATCGATCCTGCGGTATCTATTTTACTCGTCATAAACTTTGTAATACTAATTAATATGCAGTCAGCGCTTGCAACTAATATGATCAACAAGGCGCGTCTCCCTCAACGGAGAATTAAATGTTCAATGGCTATAAATAAACGGGTATTGCTGTGAAATTTGACTGAGCGATTTGTTAAATTTCTCAAACGGACGGGAAACAATTCCTTCAGAATTACCATACTCTCTTTGAAACTGGCATGTTATTTTGTTTTATGACAGACATAATTGATAAACTTTTTAATAAGTTTAATAAAGATTGCATGAAAGTGATTATAACCAAGGAATTTACGAAGTTTGTAAATCATATCACCATAGAAGTCAGTTTGTGATAGTCCTTGTCGCAGAAGACTTCTTAAATTAATTTTGTATTTGAAAATTACTTTTATATTTGGAAAGAAGATCCAGGTTACGATAATATAAGTTTGCAAAAGTTTTTACGAAGTTTATGGTAGCGGTAGCCCTACTGGAATGGCTTTTTAGTTACACTTATATTACGTATATTAAAGTCCTCAACACGACTACAAGCTCTCGAAAAACGAATGAGTTGAGAAACAAAGACCCCATAAGAAATAAGAAGTAGCTCGGAGAACACCCCCATCTAAATGGGTATAATTAACAATATCAACTTTAAAATCATCTCTCTTGTCATAGATTGTACTAATGATTTTATTTCGCCATTTTCAATAGAGAGATGTGTATTAAAAAGAGAAGCGACAGAGGGCACGGTCTCGTTAAGAATTGATCTAAAAATACTGTTATAATTATTTTGAATTTGTTGATGAGCTGTTGTTCAATTATAATACCATAAAACCGATACTTAGCGAGTGGCGCCCTTCTAATAGAGCCATTCGTCGGGTAGAAGTTATGTTTGCCCGATGAAGAATAGGGCATACACGTTAAACTCATTCATATTGATTACAATGTTAGCATTTACCAGTTAACGGTCAGACATATCCTCTTAAATTGTGGACTTTGATCATCCTATGCGACAAATACACTTCCAAGTTCATAGTAGGAAAGAGTTATTTGATACGATTGATTTCAGACTTGTCTTAGATTTCTTAAAATAAATCAGACTGTAAAACTCATTGTAATATTTTGTTATATAGTAATAATTACATATTTACACGCTCGTTTACGGGCATTTGTTGATTTAGATTTACATAGTTGTATGTCTGTTCACGAGATGTAATATAAGGTGTAACACCTCTCACACACCCTCGTATCATCGGTTTATTAGTTATTCGATTTTAAAAAAGAGTATGATAATGGACCTTTGGAAACGGCCGAGCACGACACATACGAAATCTTGCAATCTCGGTTTGATTGAGACTGTTCATGAGCGGTAGTGAATTATGCTAGATACCGCTCACGCCCTCTAGCCCCGTGTTGAGCAGAACCAAATATTCATAAAAATCAACAGTACAGCATTTAACCATCCCGAATTGAATTGAATGTTGTTTGTTGTTTTAACGGCTCATCAACACAGTATAGGTTATTTAAAGCCGCCCCAGAGAGAGGGTAAGGATACATAGGAATCCGGAAACCTGCCCTACTCTTATTATCGAATATATTCCAATGGTTCTTTAACGTGCTCGGAGGATAGACCGATACACGGGACCTCTCGGTTTACGTCCCCATCCGACGGACGAGGCTAAGGGAACGTGTCTTGCCCAAGAACACACCGACGGAACTAAGTGGCACCACAAATCCGCCGCGCTACCGACTGTGCCACGCCAGCCCCCAACCATCCCGAAGATGGCGGTGGATATAGCAATATTTGTATTTTTATTTCATCCCCTATATCCAGCGGCGTATGGTCCCAGGATCTAATTAAATCTACAGAGAGTGGGCTTCATGATTGCAACATTACGTGATCACGCCTTATAGGCCTTGAGCCAGGACCCAAAATTTTCAATAGTGTTACCAACTCAAGGGACAAATTCTACCATCACTTTTTGAAAAGAGCAATGTATATAGATTACATGTTTCCATGATAGCAATCTGGAACAGGTAGCTTATATAAAAATAATCGTAAAAGTTATCATTGTAACGCTTTCATATAAGTTTTTGATATTCATTTTTAATGTCATGCTTGTGTGACTAATTATTGATGTACTTTTTAAAGATGCACTTAAGTTTACAATTCATTGAGTTACATAAAGCGTAAATAAGCTATTTTTTAGCACTGAATTCAGTTTAAAATCTCTATTTTGCTTCAAATTAGAAGTCAGTATATCCCACCCACTATTGACACATTTTTATGCATTTAGTTTAGTTAATATTTTTTTACAATATATGTGTAAATTTGTAAGAATCAGTAATTTACAACCTTACATAATATTATAATATGAATAAGGGATTGTGATATGATATATTGATGAAATTAAGTACTAAGCAATGTGCATGGCATTGCACATATGTGTTCAGTAAGCCTGATAAGTTGAGACACATGCCAAACTGGAAGTTTAAGCCTTCCTCATACATAGTCCAAAGGATTCTAGATAAAGGAAATGTGCGGTTTAACGTGGGTTTTTTTAACAAAAGTCTTTTTTAAGTGTATGCGTCATGGCAATACTTCTTATGATTACACATTTGAATTATGTATTACACATAAATACATGAATTAAACATTGCATATTGCAACGCAAAATCTTAAAAGTTGTCTATTTTAATACTTTTTAATTACAATTGATGCATATTTTAAGGATGTTTACACCTGAATTACCCCACCCATATACAACACAATGAAGAATTCTGCATATGAAATGTAAAAATAGTAGTATATGCATTTGCACGAACCATTTTTGTGTTACAGAAAAAAGAATCGACGAAGATGAATTGACTTGAATTGGGGTTTTACGGCACACCAACACAAACATGTTATAAGGCGCCAACAGGAATGAACCTTCGACCCGGCTAATTTTTCATTAACATCTAGATAACATTTTGCAGAATGTGCCTAGAACCTTCTTACGTGCAGAACTGCAGAGTTGCTGCAAATTCTCTAGTAAACACTCCATTTTTCGCTGGAGCCACGATCAATGCCACCACTGAAGTAGCACCTGAAACAATACAGGTTTCATGATGAAAATAATGAATAAAAATGACAAAATTAACATGAATTCGGGGAAATTTTAGCCCTATGCCTGGATATGCAGTAGTCATATTCTTTCCCGGGAACCACACGGCGTCGACGACGAAATATCTTTAGGTTGATACCCAGATCACTGTACTAACTACTTACCATGGCAACTATTTGTTAGTATTGGTGCAGTTGTTACAATATCACCTGCTTAGGATATGTATCTAAACATAGGTTGTGATGTTCTCCGTACTTGATTTAGAGTATGGAATTAACCTAGGATAGTAATCATCAACCCTACTTTTGCGCATGCGCATGCAAGTGGAATGATTATTACCTAAAAAAGGTGTATTGCCACAATGAAGAGAGAGTGGAAGTCTGTGTGTGTATGGGAGAGGCGGTATATATAGGCATTTAGGAACCTGCCCTAATGACGAATAGACACCTATGTTTCTTTAACATGACGGGAGGAAAAAAACAACAATACACGGGATCGCCTGGTTTACGTCCCCATCCGACGGACGAGGGTAAAAGTGTCTTGCCCAAGAACACACCGACAAAATTCACTGGCTCCGGTGAGGCTTGAACCAGGGTCCTCTGAATTTAAAGTCCCCCGTGTTATCCACTGCATCAAAAGGCTGTATGCGCTCAAGCAGGATGACTGCATTAAAATACATACAACTTTTTATTTAATAATATTTTATTGCTTGATGTTATTTACATAAATACATGTGATATAAAATTTATAATAATAAATAACATTTACAAATGGATTGGACCACGAGTTATCACAACATCAGTTACGGTCCTTTCCAAATAGGCAGAGTTCAACAAAATGGTTATATCAATATCTAGTTAAACAAAGCAAAGAAATAATGTTTTAACAATAGTAATCGAAAAGAAAATAAAAAAAAAGAAAAAAAGAACTACAACATACCAAACAAAATATCGTTCATCAAAAACCACTCCACACATGATAAGCCTCCCGTGTCCCATACCCTACCGCCATACCGCCGAGCCCACCCATCCTTCCGTAAAAGCTCACACAAAGAACATATCAAAAATACGACAGTAGAGGAAAGAAATCAATTCTATTAGCTTTGAAAACGTTTCGTCTGTTTTATGAATTGTTGAACCTCAAAGAAAATGGTTTGATTTTGTTCGTCGTTTAAGTTTTCAATGCCATATAACAGTTTTTGGGTACTTATCGGATGATTAATGCGCGTATTCAACAATAATTGAATTCGCTGATTTGTAAAAAGTTCACACCTGAAAAAAAAAAGTTCGGCATCTTCATAATCATTTCCACAGACACAACGAGGTGTATCCCGTAAATGATTGTTATAAAGATCTGCATTTTTGAATTACTACACTTGTTTCTAATACGTGCATGAATAACTGTTAGATACCTGTCACCATACAAGAAGAACTTAGGTACAACGGGGGGTTTGAAAAGCGTCTTAAGTTTGGTTTTAAATATTGAAAGTGTTGTGGAGTCGCGAATTGTCGTGTCTAACTCGTTCCAAAGTTTTAAAGATGATGGTATTATCGATCTAGAATAAAACTCTGTACGGCGTGACAGAGTGACGAAGTCATTATTGTTTCGTAGGTTATATGGATTTATTTCATTAACTAAAGAAGGAAATAATTCGTTTAAATATAGTGGTAAGTCGCCATGTTTTTCTTTATAAATCAAAATTAATTTTTGGATAGTTCTGCGATTTGCAAGTGATACCCACCCGATTTCGTTCAGTAAATTGTAAATAGAAACAGAACGTGTGAGACCAGTAACTACTCTTGCTGCATCATATTGTATTCTTTCTAAAGTATCTTTTTCATAGTTAGTACAATTGTCCCATACTATTGATGCATATTCTAAAATAGGCCGTAAATATGAAATGTATATTTGGTTGAGAGTTGTTCGTTTTAGCTTAAATTTAATCATTCTCATTGATCCTAAAACTTTATTTGACTACATACAACTAAAACGTTAATCCGTCATAAAGGTTATATCCAAGAAGCTGGGTTCACAACGGTCTCTCCTATATAGCAAGTTAGCATCAAGTTCATGTATGTCGAGTTGCAATATGCCTGCAAGCCTTATATAGGCCCAGCGCATTGCCGTTTTGATAAACTTGGCAATTAATGCCTTGGTATAAAACAGGACAATTAAGAATACTCAGTACATATTATCTGATTTAAATAATATAACAATGTGACAATATAACATACATATTAGATATAAAAAAAATTAAACGCCTCCAGATAAGAATCGGTACCCAGTGCATCGAGTTAGATTACATTTAGTGATCACGGTTAGTTTACTGATGTTTACTCTAAAAACTATATCCGACATACAGGTGCTACTGAAGTTAAAATAGCTATCCCGCCAACAACAGCCACATTTTACAACATATGTACTTCGTTTCTAAACCTACTAACTACGAGGTATATACATAACTTACATCGTTTGAGAATCAAAACTCTATAGATACAATATAAAAAGCTTTAACCAGTCAGACAACACAAACAAAAATAGATAATTCATTTTACACTTATTCAATTACGGATATTACAAAAACCCATGAATAAACATATACTTTTAAGCGACACACATGCATTATTATATGAGATGAACACCTGGATAGAGTTTTGATAAACTGTTTTTGTATTGAAATTTTGTCGTAATTTGGCGGGTTATTTTAAATTTGCATAACAATCACCTAAAAATCAACAGTTAAATCGTAAAATGCCTTTTCTGTTTCTTTCTGGGTTTTTTTTTGCAATTTGTCGAAAATGCAGTGGTCTACTTTGTGATTTTAGTTCGTGGATTTATTCAATATGCGATTCGTAAACATGGTTAAGTCTTCATAATGGAATACCTTATCAAAAGTCACATTCTCTATATATTTCAGTTCGCTTAAAACTGCATGCTTGGTGGTGGACCCTTTTACAGTTCGCCACTATGCTTTCCTCTTTAATTGTACGATGACCGGACAGGCTGTGGACCCTATGATGACGCCTACCTAAAGCCCAATGGGACGATGGCGTTTGATGTTTGTCTATGATCTTTCTTGTCCTGCCCTTAATGGTTTATTCTCTTGTTGCTCTGGCTTCTGCCAAGTCATTGAGTACCTTCATTGTGGCTTTCTATGCTATAGTTTTTTTTTGTATTATATTTACACGAGCATATTTGTGTTTTACTTATATTGCCTATTGATGCTGCCTTGTTAGTTAGAGATTAGATCATGGCGGGGATATCTTTTTTTACACTGTCCTGTTTTAATGGGATGACAGTAGGGTAAATGTGTTCTATTTTCAACCCTTTTGTGTTTGTGATGTCGTTTGCATTTTTTATTATTTTTACCTTCTCGTTTGTCTGTTTGCGTGTTTGTTTTTGTGTTTTGTGGTTGACTGTCGTCCTTGAATGCTGCTTTCCCTGTACGATATTTTTAATCTTTCTTTTGAAGTGATTTTATGAAAAGTATACAACTTCAAGCCATAAACAAGAGACCCACTCGCCGTGTCTCAAAGTGCTCTCATGTTTTAAGAAACAACAACAATTTCTTTATATAAATCAGTAAAACTGTGACCCCCGTAGTGGCCATATTTGACCCCATTGTCGCCATTTGAACAAACTAGGTAGAGGATCATAAAGTTATGGTACATGCGAACTATTATTTAGCTTTTGAAGTATCAGAGAAGCCGTTTGAATATGTTTTCCTGTATAATTTAATGTTATAGTGTGACCCACGGGACGGGGCTAAATTTGATTCCAGGCTTGATTCAAGGGACACCATTTAAATGATTTGGTACAGGACAATAATGGTAAGCTACATGTAGCTTATTACACCTCTAGCTCGTGTAGTTTCAGAGAAGATTCCTACATAACTCTATGTAAATATGTGACCCCCGGGACCGGGCGAAATTTTACCATAAGATCAACATTTGAACAAAATAAATTGGTAGAGATCGAAACTCATATGCTACATGCATTGTATTAGACCTCTAGCTCTTGTAGTATCAGAAAAAGAATATTTTTATAGACTTTCCTATATAACTCTTTGTAAATCTTTAACCCCAGAACCGGGCCATAGTTGGAAATAGTGTCACGATTTGAACAAAAGTGGTAGAGAACCATAAGCTTGTACAATATGCAAAATAGTAGACCTCTGGCTCTTGTTTTTTTTAAAGAAGAGATTTTAAAGATGTTTCTGTATGACTGTGTGTAAATATATGACCCCTGGGGCGAAGCCAGATATGATCCAGGGTCAACATTTTAATAAAACTTGCTAGTGGACCATAAGCTTATGCTTCATGCATACTCTGGGACCTCTAGCTCTTACAGTTTTAGAGAAAATTATTTATTTTTAAAGATTTCCTATATAAATGTATGACAAAAATGTTACTCCCGGGGCTGGGCCATATTTGACCCTGGGGTCACCATTTTATAAATACTTGGTAGAGGACCCTAAATATATAATACATGCAAAATATTAGACCTGTAGATCTTCTAGTTTCAGCGAAAACGATTTGTTAAAGAAACAAGAGTTCTGCTTAAAAGGGGGAAATAACTCTAATAACAGGAATCAGCTACCCTGTTCAAACTGCTATCATGGATTTTTTGTTTCTCTACAAGTTACTCAATAACATGGTTCTAGTAAGAATTTGTCCCTTGTGATGGTAACAAAAAGGTGTATGGCTCAAGGTCTATTAATTCCATTAAGCGATGGGAAAGCTTATATAAGCAGGATTTTATAAAGGATATTTCGACAATAAAACACGTTTGAAACTTTTTTTAATGAAAATAATGTGATAATCGGTTTAAAATTACCTATTAAATGTTTTAAATTTACAATGCAAACTTTTTAAGCCGAAAATAACGTTTTATATCATACCCCAGCCAACCCCATTTTCGCCTCTTGGAGAAGTGGATGGATGGGGTATGAAAGTTAATACTTGGACACATAATAAAAGAACCAGGACGTAATAACACTACAGTGGACAAGTTTAGGTTCGGCCTTTAAAATAAAGTATCACTTCTTCCAGGTCAAAGCGCACATCTCTTGGCACTATAGTTAATGCATGTGTTTGGATGGCGGCGTTCTGGGAATGTAACAATTCGTAATAATTGATGTTTTATGAGAAAGACACTGCAGGCGAATATATAAAAAGAGTATGAAAAGAGAAAATTTGAAAGGAGAGACATTGGAAATCGCCGAACACGATAAATAATTATAAAATAAATATTGCAGTCTCGTTTTGATTGATGGTAGTGAAACATGCTAGCTACCGGTCTAGAACCGGGTCGAGCAGAATTCAATTTAAAATGTCAATAGTACGAACATTTGAGCCATCCTGAAAATGGTATGCATATGACAGTAACATGGAACCTTCAGTGTGGTATTTTCATACAATTTCATGACCAGTGGCGTATGGTCCCAGTTTCTAATAAAATGCTTTGCCCTAAACTAGTAAGCAAAATGGAATTTAGTTGGGAGCAGTGGTTATGAAGCATGAGTCAAACAATGAGTCAGACTATTATAGAACGGAAAATAACTGCGGGTGAAATTATATCGGTGAAAGGTCAACACACTTGGCCATTTATGACAAATCGACGCGTATTGCAAATCCTTTGCAAGCGTTGAATTGCAAACCTTATTGCAAAAGGGTTGAAAATCAACGTTAATGCATATGCTTGCAATACGTTTTAATGTCCACGCATTTCTTACAATGTTTGCTATAATCGTACTATGTGCATAAGATTTCGCATTAGACGATCTGCACCCTAATTTATTCTCAACTGCTCAGCTGTTTCAACTCAATCACACCCGTCAACACCCTGTATTTGGTAGGCTGATGTTGTTGTTGAGTTATTTGGATTTTTGCATTTTACTGAAATGTCATTGTATTGAAGATATTCTACGGGGTTTTATTGTGGTTTTTTTTGTGTATATCTTGTCATTTATTTAATAAGAAAAACTTTACATATAATCGAATGGAACTGACTAAAATATAAAAAAAGATTATGAGTGAATAACATTTGGATGGTGGGGTGTGTGTGTGGGGGGGGGGGGGGGGGGGGGGGGGGGGTAAATGACAAGTTAAAGCAGTCCACAACATTATTCCTGTTTTTTACAATTTCCCCAGTTACCAGCGATAAGACAAAGCATCTAATTAAATGCATGTTAACAGTTTCAGAGGTTTATACACAAAGATAAAAGCTTAAATCGATTTTAAGTGTACACAATCTCGCTATTATCCTATCTTCAACGCTTAAATTGGCAAGACAGTGTAAATAAAAGTACATTTCATCAAAACAAAGAATTGTAAATAACTTGAAAAAATATCTCCCGATAGACGGATGTTCATGATGTTTAGAGACTATTTTTCTTGCACAGAGGATAAGGTTATCCCTATGTTACATTGTCGATGAAAAGCCTGATCGTACACACAGGGACAGATAAACGTCACGCGCTCAAAAATTACTTCAATACCGTCAAAGTTGCATGACGTCTTAGTGTGAAAAAACAAACAAAAAGAAAACAACATGTTAAACGTTAGTAAACGGCATCGTCAACGCACAAACTGTCAATGATATGCAAGAAACAAGAATAAATCATGGGTATCCGGTTCAGTAAGGATTTTCTGTTTTAACAATTTTAATCGGAACCTCGGCAGAGCAGAATTTCCGACCATTATCAGGATGAAATCATTGGTACTCAACGAACGTTTAAGCGTTTGTACACTACGGTATTTTGTAGTTTATCATTGCTGACCCAGAACGATTATATGTTAGAGAATGGATAACCATGTAAGTCAGGCTTACCGATATTACAGCAATGGGTTGTCTGTTATTTCAAGCACGCACAAACCACCAATACTACTAAGCTACGGTAAGACAAGGTTCAGTAATTTGACAGCATTTTGCCGCTTTTGTTTTTTATTCGCTGCCGATTTCCTATGTTATAATTGTTTCTACTGAAACTATTCGCTTTTTTAAAACATCATCTTGTTGAAAATGGAAATATTTTGCTTTTTTTCTAATTCTTTTTTTTTATTTTAGTATGGATCCCTTTAACAATGTTAACCCAAAAGAAACATTCAACGTATTTCCATAATTAAAGAAAATGCCATTTTTTTTATTAAAGGATGAAAACATTTTAACAATATTCGTTGAACAGATATTGAAGTATATTGTGACGGTTTTTTAAAAAATCTTCATTCGGAATTCTTTTGTGATCGCGAGTGTTTTTAACGCGTCCGTTATCCATCCTACGGTATCTATGTTACTCGTGTTAAACCTTGTAATAATAATTATGCAATCAGCACGTCCACATAATTTGATCAACAAGGCTCTAAATGGTTATAAATAAACGAATATTGCTGTGAAATTTTACTGAACAATTTGCTACATTTCCCAAAAGCTCCAGACGCAATGCATTCAGTGTTACAATCATATGTATGATACTAGCAGTTTATTCAGTTTTATGACAGACATTATCCCGCTCGATGTGTTCTATAATATACTGAGCAGATTCAATTTAACACATAATATGCAAGTCAGTTCCATAGACGAGATACAGAACCGTGTATGTTCGGGGTCAATGATAACATGACATAGATATGGCATTTGTAAATCCATTCGCTGAAAAAAAGAAAGCAAATATGATGTAAACATAATTTTTATAAGCTATCGAAAATCGTTCTCAACTCAATGAAAAGGGATAATTTTAACATTACGAAAGTTGGAATGTTTTTGTTTGAGAATAACAATCTTCTGTGAAGACATTTCAACGTTTTATAAACAATGACAGAATGGGCAATTCTTGTAAATGCTAAATAGTAAATTGTTCAAAGCAATACGTTTGTATAATGAAATAAGTTGTTTTGAATATATGGGAGATAACTCTGATACTTCGCTTAGAAAACAATAAAATAACACGATTTTTTAAAAATTACGTCCGTGCCTAGTATTTCTTATGTTTTCAAAAAATGTTATCGATGTTCATATGTTTAATCTACGTCCATAAAATGTTGTGCTATACTTTTTTTATTCAGTATATATGATGTTCATCAAGTCTCTGCCTACATTTACCAGTCAATGGTAAAACTCATTATTTTTTCATTTACTGCATTATTAACGAACGCTATGACACATAGAATGTTTTTAGCTAACGGAATCAATATCCAAAACTATTTCAGCAATATGTATAAGTTAATATTGTTATGAAATTGCCATGGTGACACTGTTTTACATAATCTTAAAGAATGCAATAACTTTGTCTAAGCAAAAACTCAACTTGTCAAACTCATCGATATTCCCTTTTCATTTGCAATGCTCATCATCAAGTCAATCACTTTATTGAGATTTATAACAGTAATCTAACACAATTTAAAATAAAAGGTACACATTTTACCAATACACTTAACAAAACCTATAAACGCTCCGAGTATTGCTCCACCGTTAAATTGTGAGTGTTTTTATTATTTTCTCATACACTAAGTTCAACTCAGCAATAGTTTTAAAGTCATGGGTTATGGTTAATATGACCTTAATATCTCCAAATCGTGTCTTCACCACGAAGGAAAAGTAAACAAATAAGGTTAGCAGTAAATAACAGGTGACACCTGAACAAACGAAGTCAAGAGTTATGAACATTGGATCAAGAAAGTACATTCACAGAAAGGAGTGTGTTTTACAAGTGTAAACCTATATTAGTACTATAAGTCGAGTTTTTAATGTTAATAGTGTTTTTTGCGAGCATAATAATCATGTTGATGACAACTATACGTATTTGTTTTGTTTTAGGATATGTATGGCTTCATATGACGGCTGAAAAACATTGTACCGATTATAAATAAGTAGTCTATTACTTACTAGTCCTTTGGGATCATATATGGGCCTTTGGGATGATCAAGACTGTCACAAAATGTCACGGATAGAGCGTATTGGTCGTACATAGCTCTTGCAAACACCTGTTAGTTACACCCTAATCCATTGTTTAGTTGAACCAAATTCACAATGTTCATGATCTAACCAGGTAACACGAAAAAGCGTGCACATTTTAAGTGGCGTCCGGAAGGGCCGTTTAATAAGTTTAGTTTTGTGCTAATGCATGTAAAAGTATAGGTCTATCTCCTTAAAAGGCAAAATTGTGTAAGGGTCCTTTCGTGTAGAATTTAATACTGCGAATTTAGCCACGTATGTCACGGAATGAACTGGAAAATAATGGTTTGGGCGTAACGTTTGCTATAAAATCCATTGTCATCTGGTTTTGGCCGGGATTGCTTGATAGTTGCTTTGTTTGGAGCAGAAGTGGACGGCGAAATTCACAGGCAATTTGTGGTCAGTATTTATTTTATGAACTTTTATCGTACATTTGTATTCAGTAGGCGGCGCCATCTTGGTTGGCGGTTACGACATCCGGTTAGCTTTGATGTTTCTCAAACATTAACTTGAGACTAGCATATGATTTTGAAGTTACTTTATTAGATGTAATTATTGTAATTGATCATTAATTGTAAAACAATATTAATTTGATAACGGTGTATACTAGGTACATTAGTTAACGTTGGCGTATAACTCAGTGATTGTAAAACACGATTGAATTGGTAGCATTGTATATTAGGTGCATTAGTTATGTGACTAGTATAAATGTTCGACGCGTATACATGGCGTTGTAGAATATGCATCCATTGTTACTCATCATAATTAGAGAGTGGCTTGTATATATTTAATAGATAATGATTTGTTGATGTAATGATAATTATTTAAGATTAGTGTGTTTATGAACCGACATCTAAAACGTATGTATTATTACAGCCTAAGCCATCCAGGTTTGGATATAAGCCATCCACGTTTGGATATAAGCCTCCCGGAGTGGAACTAAGCCTTTAGGGTGTGTAAACCCTTTAGGTGAATCGACACTAGAATCAACACATAACGTTTACGAGCGGTGGAGACGGTCCCCGTACCTGTGCAACATGGCAAGGTTATAGAATCGACAACCCCCGGGACACGAGGTGGGCCCGTTATCAGTCCTCACTGGAGGAACATCATCCACAACCTCAGTGGAGGGTAATCATCATTATATCGTGTCATCAACCCTTATAGAAGGCATTTGATGACAATCAACCATTGGATTCGCGCATCATCCTATTCATGAGCTCTCGCGCATCACAGTTATCGCGCTAGATCATAGATCAACATTGTTATAACTTTAACAACACTTTAGTGTCGTATATAATCAGTCGACACATTCAGTATTTGTTACAATACTAAGAAAGTCTTAAACGTTCAAGAGAACATTCTTTTCATATTTATTCGCTTGTTTGTTTAGATAATTGTATATATATTTAACATATTTTAAAAGTTGCATTAAACTTATGTAAATGCATTCACCGTCATTGATTTTTTCCTGAGTTAGCCCAACCACTAGGGTCAGCCTGCTTTAAGCAGGTGCTAGTGGGCGTGATATGGGCTGCACTTCATATTGCCTCATAAATAAAACCAAGTCTGCTACTTTGTTTCTTTTGTTTGTGATAGTGTCAATATGTCCTTATTTATTACAAGTGCTATATTATATTGAATGAGAATTCTACAATTGTAATATATTTTCAGCGTTTTTTATTGAATAGCACTATCCCATATTCGGAATTACTGTTCACGCCGAGTTGGTTGTTATTGGCTCAAATCGGCAGCCTTAAATAACAATCAAACAAATGTCCAATTTCATGTCTTCAGTTGACGGTTTCATCGAACACCTGGCATAGAAACTACGATTTTATGCAGTTAACATGAATCACAACACGACTGATTTCCTTATGGATTTGGTTTTCGACAGCAATTACACTTGCATACTGGTGTGGCTTTTTGTCATTCCATATTACTACTAAGGTTCGGAACTGTCAATCAATTCGCATTTCACCAATCAAAGTGCATTAGGTATTTACCCCTGTAACTAAAGAAATATAAAAAGATCGGACAGGGAAAGTAGCATTCAAGGAGGACAGTCAACCACAAAACACAGAAACAAACACGCAAACAGACAAACAAGAAGGCAAAAGCAAAAATAATAAATGCAAACGACATCACAAACACAAAAGGGTTGACAATAGGGCTACCGCCTTGGAACAGTCAGTGGCAAAGTAGGCAACTGGGGGGGGGGGGGTGTTTAAACCGGTTCTAGGGTGCACCAAACCTCACACTTACCCTACTTCATCCCATTAAAACAGGACAGTGTAAATAAAGAAATCCCCGCCATGATCTAATCTCTAACCAACAAGGCAGCATCAATAGGCAATATAAGTAAAACACAAATATGCTCGTGTAAATATAATACAAAACAACAATAGCCTAGAAAGCCACAATGAAGGTACTCAATGACTTGGCAGAAGCCAGAGCAGTAAGAGAAACAACCATTAAGGGCACGACAAGAACGATCATGGACAAACATCAAAAGCCACCGTCCCAATGGGCTTTAGGTAGGCGTCATCATAGGGTCCACAGCCTGTCCGGTCATCGTACAATTAAAGAGGAAAGCATAGTGGCGAACTGTAAAACGGTCCACCAACAAGCATGCAGTACGTTGCAAAATGATAGGGTCATAACCTCTTTTGATAATCTTTTTAACAAGTTTAACAAAGATAGTATGAAAGTGAACATGGCCAAGAATCTTACGAAGTTTATAAATCACATCACCATAGAAGTCAGGTTGTGATAGTCCTTGTCGCAGAAGAGTTCTTAAATTACTTTTATATTTGGAAAGAAGATCAGGGTTACGATAATAAAATTTTGCAAAGGTTTTACGAAGTTTATGGTAACGGTAACCCTGATTGAGTAACTTTTTAGTTATACAAAGATTACGAATATTAAAGTCCTCAACTCGAGTACAAGCTCTAGAAAAACGAATAAGTTGAGACACATACACCCCATAAAAAGTTGCTTGGGGAACATCCCCATCCAAGTGGGGATAATTAACAATGTCAAAATTAAAATCATCTCTCTCGTCATAGATTTTGGTAATTGTTTTACCATTTTCAATCGTGAGATCTAAATCAAGAAAAGACGTGTTATTATCAGATATATTAGCTTTGTTAAGCTGAAGTTCTTTAGGATAAATATAATTTACCACAGTTGGAAAGAAAGGGTTGTCAATGTTCAATATGTCATCCAGATACCGAGAGGTGTCATTAAAGGCTTCAATAACATCTGCCTGGGAATCTGGTGAAAGACTCAACATGAAATCCCTTTCATAGCAAAATAAGAACAAATCTGCGACAAGTGGTGCACAGTTCGTACCCATATGTATACCAACAATTTGTCTATAAACGGTGGTTCCATACCTGACGAAAATATTATCTAATAGGATGATGAGTGCTTCACAAACTTCATAGCAAGTCAACATAGTATAATTGTCTAAACTACCGTTAGTAAAAAAAGCTTTTATATTATTACATGCCAAAAATGTAGTATTTTCTCTAGCGAATGTTTCTTGAATAAGAGAAATAAGCTTGTCTTTAATAAGGTGATGTGGTAAGGTTGTATATAGCGTAGAGAAGTCATAAGTGCATGTTGTCATGCAAATAATGTAAGCACATGATGAATGTGTGAGAGCACTTGGCCCATGAACAATATAATGCGGAGCTAGCTTGATAGAGAATGTATATATAAACGGTGAGCAGTCCTCGCTTCAAGTTGTTAGCATTGGTACCTGTTCTTACCTTCCAATCATAAAGAGTTTGGCATATGAGACAGACCAGTATTCTCGGTTGAATATGTGTATGTATCATGCTCTTTATAGCTGACAGTTTAGAAGCATGTACGGGTATCAATCAAAATACAAATACATCCATCATAATGTGTTTCATTTTCAACTTGAATGTACATATGCATTAACCTATGAAGTCTTTATCTTTATCGTTAATGAAACAGTTTGGTCTTTAAAACTAGACGACTCTGCCAGTTGCGTTATATGAATTAAAGAAAACTTTATTTGAATTATATGTACAAATGTTAGCACTATTATAATAAGTATAAAAGTCGAACAGGAAATGCAGATTTTTTACAGAGCACAGAAAACCCAAATACACGCAAAACGACAAATTAACATGAATAGCAATGTAAAGGCATATGACGCCACAAACACAAACAGGTTTGACAATAGGGCTACCGCACTGGAAAGGTCAGTGGCAAAAACTAGGTTCTAGGGTTCACCAAACCTCACAATTACCCTATTTTCATCCCAATAAAATGGGACAGTGTAAATAAAGAAATCCCCGCCATGAATTATTCTCTAACCAACAAAGCAGCATTAATAGGCAATATAAGTAAAACACAATGATACTATTGTATATATAAATAGCATAGAAAGCCATAAAGAAGATACTCACTCATTTGGCAGAAGCCAGAGCAAGCAACAAGTGAATAAACAATTGAGGGCACGTTGAGGGCACGACAAGACAAGATTTCAGACAAACATCAAACGTCAGTCTTTTTGGGCTTTAGGTAGACGTCAGCATAGGGTCCACAGCCTGTCCAGTCATTGCAAAATTAAAGCGGAAAGCATAGTGGCGAACTGTAAATGGTACTACCTCCAAGCATGCAGTGCGTTGCAAAATGATAGAGTCATAATCTGTTTGATAAACATTTTAACACGTTTAACAAAGGTAGTATGAAAGTGATCATGACCAAGGAACTTACGAAGTTTGTAAATCACGTCACCATAGTAGTCAGGTTGTGATAGTCCTTGTGGCAGAAGCGTTCTTAAATTACTTTTATATTTGGAAAGAAGATCAGGGTTACGATAATAAACCCCATTTTAATCAATATTTCGAGGTCACTATTTTTCACAAAAGCAAATGCTTGCATATTGGCAATATGAATGGAAAAATACACATCATGTAAAAAAAACGGAGGTTATTGTTAATTATGTTTTTTAATTAATAGCTCAGTACCAACAAATAATTGTGATCACGAGTGTTTTTATCGCGTCCATTATCCATCCTACGGTATCTATTTTACTCGTGTTAAACACTGTAATACTAATGAAGAAGAAGAAGAAGAAGAAGAAGAAGAAGAAGAAGAAGAAGAAGAAGAAGAAGAAGAAGAAGAAGAAGAAGAAGAAGAAGAAGAAAAAGAAGAAGAAGAAGAAATTGTATCGACTTAAACTTTTACATAGTTTTTCATCATATAAACATACATTTTACAAATATAATTTAAACACAATAACAAGATTAGTACAGGTTCATTAATTTATGAATTAATATGAAACAAAAAGAAGAAAAAAACAGATATATCATGAAAGAAAGAAATATATATAGGATTCAAAATCTAATATATAATACGGTACAATAGAACAATTATATTATAGTGAGGATGAACGAGATTATAAGTTATTGAAGAGAATACTTCGGAGATGTATTTGCTAAAATTGATAACATCTTTTTTGTTTGTTGACTGAAGGAGAGCAATGAATTTAAATATATTAGGCTTAATGACCGTAAAGTTAGTTCCTGGTTCCCGGTTCCCGGTTCCTTATTTAAATTGAATCGGGAACCAGGAGCTGGGAACTAGGTTCCCGGTTCCCGGTTCCTCCTTCCCGATTCGAAGTCAATGAGAAATTGAAAACTATCACCATGTCTTTCATATTGCACCTATCCCAGTTTCATTGATATCGACATACGATTGGATTCCAATCGGGAACTGAAGGATTCCACTTCGATTTTGCAAGGCAAGTATGACAGTTTCACGGAACACCGCATGTTATGCTATACAATCGGTTCCCGATTCGAATCCAATCGTATGTCGATTTCCATGAAACTGGGATATGTGCATAATGAAAAACATGGTGATAGTTTTCAATTTCTCATTGACTTCGAATCGGGAACGAGGAACCGGGAATCGGGAACCAGTTCCTACTCCCAGTTATGTTCCCGATTCAATTTATATAAGGAACCGGGAACTGGGAACCGGGAACCAGGAACTAACTTTACTGTCATCTAGGATTATGGCTATAATATCGTTTTATATATTTACTTCTGATTTAATTATAAACAGGACATATTAACGCAAAATGGAACTCGTCCTCTATATCATTAGTGTTACAAATTTGACATATCCGTTCATGACTTTCTAAGTATGCAGTCAGCACTTGCCAAATGATTTCATCAACAAGGCGCGTCTCCGTCTCCGGAGAATTAAATGTTAAATGGCTATAAATAAACGGATATTCCTGTGAAATTTGGCTGAGCGATTTGCTAAATTTCTCAAACGCTCTAGACGGAAATCAATTCCTTCAGTATTATCATACTGACAGCTTATTTTGTTTCATGACAGACATAATCCCAATTTCCTACAATATAATATTTCATTATACATTAACCAGTGAATGGCAAAACAAATTAATGTAATTTACTGAGTTATGAACCATAACTATGTCATGTATTAGGTTAGCTACTGTTTATGTTTTAAAATAAACCTACTTATTGTGCAAGGAAGTTGCCACGGTGAGACTATTTTATATAATCTTAACAAATGCAACACTTTGTTAAGCAAAAACTCATCTTATCAAGCTCATCGTTATTCTCTTTTCATTTGCAACATTATCATCAAGTCATTCATTTTATTTAGGATTAACAGTAATTTAAATTAATTTAAAATAAAAGATACATTGTTTTTCAAATACACTTAGCAAAACGTATCAGCTCTCTGGTTATTGTTCAGCCAGTGTGGTTTTATTTACTTATACATTAAGTCAATAAAACAGTTTAACACCAATGTTTTTAAAGTCCTGGGTTATGGTAAATGTGACCTTTATAGCTCCAACTCTTGTCTTCATCACAAAGGAAAAGTAAACAAAAAAAGGTAAAGGTAAATAAAACAAGAAATGACACCTGACCAAACGATGTCAAGCTGATGTACATCAGATCAAAAAATCCATTCACAGAATGGAATGTGTTTTACAAGTGTGGAAAACCCTAACCCTAGGCGAAAAAACACTAACCCTAGCTTCAACGGTGCTAGACCTAAATTATTATTACAAATTTTAATAGTTTTTTTGCGAGCTAAATAATCAGGTTGATGATAAATGTACGTACTTGTTTTGTTTTAGGATGTATATGGCTCCATATGACGGCTGTAAAATATCGCACCGATTACAAATCATTAGTGTATTACAGTCTAGTCCTCTGGGATCATCTATGGTCCTTTGGGATCATCTATGGTCCTTTGGGATCATCAGTACCAGTAAGTAGAATACCACTTAAGCTGGTGCTAGTGGGCGTGATAGGGTTGCACTTCAGATTACCTCTTATAAACAGACTCAATAAATCTGAGTCTGCTACTTTTCTCGTTTGTTTGTGACCGTTGCTTCCAATAGATCCCCTTTTAGGTATTTATTCAGTCACACATTACGATAGTGTCAATATGTCGTAATTAATTATAGGTGTTGTCTTATATATTCAATGTGAATGTCTACGATCTTGATATGTTTTCAGCGTTTCTTATTGAATAGCACTATCCCATATTCTGACTTACTGTTTTCACCAAATGGGTTGTTATTGGCTCGAATCGGCAGCCTGTAATGACAATAAAACATATTTCCACTTTTAATTGTAGTCAGTTGACGGTTTCACTGAACAGATGTCTTAGAAACTACGATTGTAAGCAATTACCATATATCACAACACGATTGATTTTCCATACGGATTTGGTTTTCGACAGTTATTCGTCTTACATATTGGTTTGAATAGATTTGTTAAGATGGCTATCTCGTGGTTAAGTTATAAGCAATGATTATCTCGTGATTTCATTATAACCAGTATATTTACCATTATATAAGTTTACTATTTTCAATGACAGAGCATAGCCCGTGACAGTTAGACGATGTGGCACTTCATATCTTTATCACTGTGACATAAGTATGCAAGCAGGCTAGGGATCATGACGCTGGTTGTGGAGAAAGAGAAACGTGCGATGCAGCATCTAATCGGTTCTTGGCGATTCTGATCAACACAGTCGGCGTATCCCATGAGAGTAGTTTTGGAACACTTGCTGAGATGGGAAACATGCTTGATGATAAAGTCGACCGCAGTGAAGAACATTGTATTCAAGAAAGTATCCACTGATCACCTCTACAAAATTGGTCAGACTAGTAAAGGCATTTCTAATAATGTTCCGAACTGTCAATTAAAGCTTATTTCACCAAAGTACATCATGTATTTACACCTGTAACAAAGGCGTGTGTGTCTCACAAATAAGCACATGGTTAATATGTGAGAGCACTTGGCCCATGAACAATAGAAAGAGAATGGCGGAACTTTGCATTCACTGTGAGAATGTCGATAAAGATGAAACATCCTCCCTGCAAATTGTTTGCAGTTGTTGTTGTTTTCAGTAGTTACTGTTCGTACGTTCCTATCGTAATCAGTTTGATAAATAAGACCAGTAATCTCTGTTAAATATGTGTATTTGCCAAGCTCTTTATAACTGAAAGTTTAGAAACATTTATGGGTGTGAACCCAAATATTAATAAATCTGTCTTAATATGTTTAACTTTCAATGTACATATGCACTAACCAATGGAGTCATTAGCGTTTGGTCTTTAAAATTAGACAACTGTGTGAGTTGTGTTGTATAAACTAAATGAAACTTTTATTTGAATTATATGTACTACTGTGAGCAATATAAACCCCATTTTAATTAATTTTTGTGATTTAGCAAAAACAAAAAGCCAAGTCGTCGGGAATTCCAGTCCAAACATGTTCATGAACAATAATTCAACGAAGGTAACCGCGTGGCTTATATTGATACACATGCACAGTGTATATTAAACTGACAATATAGTCAGGGTTTTCATATTATGTATTTTGATTGACACCAGTCTCTCTTCAGATGGCAGCCAATCCTTTAAACGTTGTTCACGCATCTGCGGAGTAATATATACTAAACTGAACCATTATGAAACTTTGTTTAATTAATTTTACCGTACGTACTTGTTTCAAACAAGCGATATAAAAGGTAAACCGGTTTAAGATGCAGTAACACTTTATCACAAATACATTAAACGATTACATGTTACATTTTCGTTCAAAATGCCGTAGTAATGGCATGGGGAAATATATCTGGTTTAAACTGCACAGGACAATCTTGTTTTATTTTCAAAAGTGGCTACAAAACTTCTATGCGGTCATTGTGGAAGAGAGACCCTATACAGGTTTTAAAAACAATTTATTTAATTTAAAGAAACGCCTTCGATCAAACATTTAAAGTTATCAAACAGTACATGTTTTGTCTTATGTTGCGCACATGGTACGGTATAGACACTGATCATCAATATTTATGGCTGATTTAACTTAAGAAGAAAACATAAAAAGTTATGCAATTTTAAAGGATGTGTTATTTCTCAAAACTACAATAACGAATTTAGTTTAAGGAAAACTGCAGACTATTTAAAAAAATTGTAAATATTTGCAATAACAAAAGAATATCTCTTTGTACAAGTGTATTTCGTTTTCATGCATGAACATTTGTCTCTTTAATATCTGTATTGTATGTAAGTTTGAGCACATCTGTTAAGCCTCATAAAATCAGATTTTACGACAACCATGTTCATATTACGTTTTTAATAGAATTGGATATTGTATTTGTTATCTCAAATAATATGTTTTGAATATCAAGTTATTGTGTTAGCTTCCATGTTAAGGTTTATAATCGAGTGAAACAAATTGTATAATAACTGGGATGCATTCAGATGCTCTGTCGATTTTCAAAAGAGATAAACATCACAAACGTGTAACGTACAGTAATAGCTTCTAGTTTTTAGGTTCGTAATCGAATGAATTCTAACGAAAAACAGCTGGGACTATTTCAAAATAAACGCTCTGTCGTCTTTTACTACAACTCCACGTCATACATGGTTACAATAAATGTTGTTATTCGTTTTTTCACTCACGCTATTTCAAATTTGAGAAACAAATTAAAAACATTAAGTAATGTATAATCTGTTGCATGGACTTCTGATTTCAATAGATGCTGAATTGATGGGACTGATTTATGACGCCCATCTCAAGTCTTAAATGGGAATACACGGGGTTTTGTTTTATTGAGTTATTTAAAGCCAATCTTTAAGAAAACGAAACGAGAAATACCACTTTTATAAAATTCAAACCCATTCCAATCCTTCAAAATGTTGAATATAGAGTTTATTAAATCGTTGGTGTCGATTATAACGAAATAAATGTTGAACGATCCAGTAATTCCCCTGTGTTTCCTTTAAAACAATTACAAGCTCATTTTGATATTAACAAAAGCAATTCTTCAATGCTGTATTATTGCATGTCTAAACGTGGACGTCTGTAAAATATCGCGAGAAAGTGACTTAAGAGCAAAACTGTAATGTTGACGCCCTCGCTGCCGGAAAAAAAATATGTATGTCCTTTTTTTTCTTCAAAATAGGCACGATTTTATTTTTTTGAAAAATATATGTGTGGTTTAATGGTGTGGTGTCTCGGTTAATTCTAATTGATATTCTGTGTTGTAGTTGTATTCATTATAATTGTATTTATATGGTTTAATGAATATATAATCGGAACATTTTTCAAATATGTGCAACTCTCAATGAAAACAGCTGGCCCTTTGATTCTGATTAGAAACCAATCAAAAAACGTTCCAACATGTTATATAACCCCATCGTTTCTAGTGATTGTTCAAACAAAGAGCGAGTTAGCTATTTAGAAAATACACTGATGCATTATACACACTTTCTTTGAAGGTGATCAGGTAATATGAAACGCACAAACTACATTTAGAAAACGTAACTCAAGTTGTTGTATTTATTTTGTAACTCTTTTCATTTGAATCACATGAAGTTTGACCGTCTGTCAGTCAGAATTATCCCACTTTTCTACTTAGAATCTCCTTTCAAATTGTAAAGGTACAGTCATATTCCAAAAAACAACTGTCAGAAAGCTTTGAAATTTGGCGCACAAGTTCATCTAATCCAAGCCTTCTCTGACCATGCCAGCACTTTTTACGATTTTGACTGTGTAAAAAGTTACAAAAAAGTCATAAAAAAGGCTTTTAGGGTCAGAGAAGGCTCGGAATAATGTTCATCATAATTACACGTGACCAAAAAAAAAACTGAAATAATTTTACCAAAATTATCCCCATTTTCTAATTAGATTGTTGGTAACATAGTTTATTGAATGGTCAAATTCTAAAAAAAACAATTGACAGAAAACGTTCTAGCTGTGCACATGTTTAACACATTTGATAGAAAACGTCGAATCTTGGCAAATATATTCATTATCTGTCTTAAAAGTTCCATAACTCTGTCATGCCTTAAAGTGATTTGTGGAAATAGCTGGCAGTCCGCGTTCGCACCACGTATTTCTGTTAAACCCAAGAATGTTCTAAAAGCATTCAGCATTTCTACGAACCTGTGCTATTTCAATGAACTGTACTACTCATGGTTCAGCTAATTCTATTCAACGATACCTTATATTCGACGATACAATCAAAACTAGAGTTAAGCATCACTTTCCTAGATGCTTTTACAAACCATGCCCTGTCACGATCAGTTACCCACTAAACTAATGAGGTTATCGAAACGTGTTTGACAATAGTGGACATGTAGACTTATAAATATCTCCGTCGGCAGCCACATAGTCCGCCCTTTTGAACGAACGGTTACAATATACCATAAATACTAATAGTCTATAAACATTTTAGTTAACACAAATATAGTAAGATGATTTGAACGCACATTCTTTTTTTTTGCAAACTATTTGAACAAATTTAATTATCTACTCCATATATTGACCATATAGCAGGATTCACATTTATACGTTTTGTTTACAAATGTTTACTCAGTAAAATAGAAACGTCCCTCTTATAAGCTGTGATTTGCATAGAGTTGGCTTTGTTACACTTTGTACACCAATCTAGATAAAATGTCATCATTTTATACTTATCACTCAGTCATTCTGAACAATATTAATAATCATCAAATACCAAAGTTTGTCTGTTGCTGCTAAAACATGTTTTATTCACATTGCGAAATCACTATATTTTTATTATAAAGGGGGGTAATCTGAAAATATTCGTTCTTGAAAGCTGTATGGCGCAAAAAAGAGTGAAAAGATCAGCGTCTTTTCTCTGTATTTGTGGTGATGAGGTCATTCTCTGTTTATTTCAATATAACAAAACCACAAGACCCGGAAATGCTGTTTAAATCAAATCCAGGGGAATAAGTTTGCCCACACGTTTGATTCAAAAAAAATTGTTTTCATGACAGTGCTGGCCTTTAACAAAGGTATTAGCATATAAGATTAAATCAAATATAATTTCATTGTGTCTAAATCTATGGGTAAAGTTGGGGACGTTTCTATTTTTGCCCAGTATAGTACTGCGTGCTGAATGTTTCCTTTTTCTAATGCAGATGTTAGTTGATCGTTGTAATGCAGATGGCAGCTGATCGTTATAATGCAGATGGTAGCTGATCGTTAACTCAATCCTGTAAATTGATGGAAGTATATGGACTAAAAACAGTTAATGCGATAATAAAGCAATTTAATGTAAAAAATCTGAAATAACTGAAGAAGTACAGTAAAACTTTCGTAAAATAACTTTACTGTTTACATTAGATAAACAAAACAGCATATATCTGAATTTGAAAACATTGCAAATCGACTACCAACCAACCCCTTCATCTACTGACAAAGTCCTTAAATAATGCTGACGGAACAAAAGAGTTTGTATGGCTGCTTTAGTTAAGGGTCATCGTTTTTGTCAATTAAAGGGCAATAACGTTGGCGTTACTAAGACGATTCCAAAATAAATTTGTCGCGTCACATCCCACTATTGGGATAAACATTGTAATAAAGTTTAATGACAATCAAACACGCGGTTGTCAAGATATGGCTTTGGACGGACAGAATTAAGCATTTTTTATCACTTCAGGGGCAATAAATCAGGCGTTACTGAGCCGATTCCGGAAAGAAAATAGCCGCGTGTCATCCCACTATCAGGATAAACATTATTACCAAGTGTAATGAAAATCCAACCTTCAGTTATGAAGATATAGCTACGGACGGACGAATGGACGGACAACGCCAAATTAACATCCCTCCGCCTTCGGCGGGAGATAATAACGGATGAAACATTATGCTTCCTGCAAAGAAGCTTTCAATATACTTGACTATTGACGTGTCTATAAGGGTAAATTGTCAAACCTTAATGCAAACCTATAGTATGTGTTTTACATTACCTATACTGTCTATGTCAACGTTTTGCTCACATTACTCGTCACATTACAGGTTTTCTGTTTTGTACAAAAAAGACAACATACCCGAATAGCTCACAGTAAAATGGCATATGTCTTCAATAACACCCTAATGCGGATATCCTGATAAACGATGTTGATCCTTCACCAGCTGATTGCTAAGCGCCATCGAGCTAGACCTGTGCTGAGCATGATCGTCTGCCTAATCTTACCAAAGTACCAAAAGCACAAACGCCCAAGCTTTATGTGCTTATTTCAGCAGAAAGCCTCTAGTTTATATTTTGTTTCGGCCATATATAATGCATGTAACCTGCGTTTATTATTGATAGAAGTGGAAAGTAAAGGACAAAGAACTATTATATAGTGTTGTACTTGTCTGACAAGGAAGGTCAGACGAAATTTATTTCACAATGAATTGAAACTGTAAACAGTATGGACAATAAGCTGGAGACTTGGAAGGTCAGACGAAATTTATTTCATATTGAATTAAAACTGTAAACAGTATTGACAATAAGCTGGAGACTTGGAAGGTCAGACGAAATTTATTTGATATTGAATTGAAACTGTAAACAGTATTGACAATAAGCTGGAGACTTGGAAGGTCAGACGAAATTTATTTCATATTGAATTAAAACTGTAAGCAGTATTGACAATAAGTTGGAGACTTGGAAGGTCAGACGAAATTTATTTCATATTGAATTGAAACTGTAAGCAGTATTGACAATAAGTTGGAGACTTGGAAGGTCAGACGAAATTTATTTCATATTGAATTAAAACTGTCAACAGTATTGACAATAAGTTGGATGATCATAAAAAACAACAACATCAAACAATGGTTACCTGTACTTTGTATGGCCGAAACAAAACATAAATGCTATAACGTCATCTAACAAAAAGGATTCGATGTATCTAGCTGACAGAAGAATGCACTGAGACCGAGCATTTGTGTATTTTTCTTAAACAGTAGTAGCACCCCTAATTATTAATCTTGTTTCTGAAATATAAACACTTACACATATTGAATTCATATTTATTTAGGTTAAATGTAATGCTCGGTAAGAAAATCTACCCACGCTGATCGTACTTCTGGACTTCTGGTATTATCCCGAAGCACTGTCTAGAGAGTATTAATAAATACATTAGATTACTATTTATTGTGGCTGATGTAGATGCTCCATGAGACAATGTAGACGGTATGAACCCGTTATAATCTGTTTATGCTGCTGGACATAAGCAGACTTATATTCGGTCAGGCTTTAATAGAAGAATGGCTTATATCATATTCATGAGAACAACTGTTTTTTTGTTTTGGTGTGATATCTAAGAATATAAGGCATACACTGTCTTATTCAACGATAACTGCTAACTGAAGGAGGATTGTTTCGCAGGAAGTCTCCTACGCACAGTTTTTACCACAGAGTTGTAGCCTGGATGAGAAAAAAATCACGTGCACAGTGTGCAAATCAGTGTGCTAATTGGACGATTCGCTACCCCATCTCATCTTTAGTCGGAAATACGAAACTTGTTTTTTTATATAAGTAGTTTTATCTCTTTATTCAGAACTATACAATGTGCTAATGACCTTGACCAAGTCAATGTGTTCAACTGATTATTTCATCGGCAGGGGAAATAAACCGGACGGACCGTGCATCTGTCCCTTTTTCATGTCAATATACTTGGTATGCTCCTCTATATACTCTCCCTCTTATCAAAACCGGATCTAAATAACCTTTATAAAATGTATATCATCTTTAAAAAAGAGTAGCCTAATTCAATTATAACTCTCTAACTCACAAGAATAACATCAAGTCGACCGGTTCTCGTTAGCCAATAATTTCTATAATTCACTATGAAATCATCAACAGTCGACCGGTTCTCGTTCGGCCAATTCCTCTTTTAACTTATAATGATAACATCAACAAGTAACGTCAGCTGGTTCTCGTTCGGTCAATAATTCGTATAACTAACAATCATAATATCAACAAGTAGTGTTGACTGGTTCTCGTTCGGCCAATAAGTCCGGTAACTCACTATGAAAACATGAACAAGTAGTTTCGACCAGTTATAATTTAAGCAATATTTGATTCAAGTAATGAATGGGGTTTGACCGATTCTCGTTCGGCCAATAATTCCCATTACTCACAATGAAACATCACCGAGTAGTTTCGACCGGGTCTAATTTAAACATTCACGATTTGATTCAAGTAATGAAATATTAAATATTAAAATAAAGTAAAAACTATTCTGGATGGATACGTTTCATGAATGTTAAACTTCGGAATAGGTGATGTCTTTATGAGAAAGACATTGGTGGGGTATACATGGTTCAAAATGGAGTTAGAAAATATTTCGGTAAAAGATCAATAAGCTTCGCCAGGTATGAGAATTCGACGGAAATGTTTGCTATAAGTCTTGAACTTAACCTGTATTGCATATGTGTGCAATACTTTTGAAAGGCGGCGCTTGTAGAAAAGAGGTTGCTGTAAAATGCGTTTTTAAATCATTATCATCCCAACCATCCAACTGTTATAATTAAATCACATCCGTCAACACTGGAAATTATTTTGCAAGACAACGCCTTTTTGGACAATGTTAGCAATAAGTGTAATATATACAAGAGAGGTTGCTTTAGACGATTTGCCCCTTTTTGTTAGATGAGTTTTTTAAATCATTTTTTAATCATTAGCACTGCAACCGTCCAATTGTTAGCTAATCACACCCGCTTCTGGATATCACTGAAGTTTCATTGATTGAGAGATTATGTACGTTTTTTGTTTTTATATCTTGTCGTTTCTTGAATAATAAGAAATTTCCTTGAACTGTAAAGAAATTGAACTTATTTATAGTCTAGTTCAGGATTGATTAGTAGTAGGTAACGTTTGGGTAGAAAATGTCAATCCAAAAGAAAACAACGTTCTCATTCCATTTTTACGCCTTTCCAATACATTTCTTGTATTTGATTTTATGTTAGTAAGATGTACGTTCAATGCCACAGTTGCTCTGCACCTCAACATATGCACGAAATGATGTGTTTTTTATGAAAACACATGCTGAACAGATTAACACCGTTAAACACCTGCATATAATGTAGGTTAACAGTTTCAGTGGTTTTTAAACGAAGATAGGAATTTGTAAATACCATTAAAATACCTTGTTCTTTTAAGATCTCGAGTATTGTTAAGTGCATTCAACTGAGTGCACATTCAAAGATGATCACTATTATAGGATATGGTGATATGCACGGAGGGCAATATTGTATGCTTTCATATTTTTTCCAGTTCTCAACTCAATATATAACATTTTGTGTAGGGAATTTGTTTTGAGAGTTCTGAGGAAAGGACGTGATGATTCCTGCTGGGAAACACATTCCTTCCAAGAGTTATCTCCCAGTAGAGGAATTTATAAAATCAATTTTACTTTGTAGTTTTTCACCTCTGACATAGTACGATTACATATAAGAGAATAGCTAATTATATAATCTATGATTCATAATCTTGAAACAACGGGTTGTCTGTTGTTTCAAGCACACACAAAAACATCAGTGCTACTAAGTTAGCTACGGTAGGACAAGGCTCAGCAATTTGATAGTATTTCACCGCTTTTGTTAAATTCTCTGCCGATTTCCTATAATATTTTGAATAAACCAGTAACAGTTTCAATATTGCATACTTTCATATTTTGTCTAATTCATAACTGTTCAATATATTGCCTTTCTTGCATGGTTTTGTTGAGATTCTTGAGGAAATGAGGTGGAGATTCCTGCTTGCAAACACATTCCTCCCAAGAGTTATTTCCAGGTAGAGGGATATGTTTACTTTATTTTCAGTGTCTATTTTATCAAACGTTTAAGCGACGCCATAGATATATTTCCACTTCGGGAGTTATAAAATAAGTTTTACTTTGTAGTTGTTCTCTGCTGACGTACTACGATTCTGTATACGAGAATAGTTAATTATGCAATATACGTCTCACGATCTTGATACAATAGATTGTTTCTTGTTTCAAGCAACAGAAAACATCAATACTATTAAGTTAGCTATGGTAGGACAAGGCTCAGCAATTTGACAGTTTGATAGCATTTCGCCGCTTTTGATAAATTAACTGCCGAGTTCCTGGGACATAATGTTTTCTTCCGAAACTATTCATTTTCAGAACATTACCTATTTGAAAATCGCGATCATCTGCTTTTCTGTTTCTTTTTAATGCTGATATAGATCATGTTTACCGAAAAGAAATAGAAGAAATATTTAACATATTTCCAAAATTAAAGAGTATAGCTTTCTATTTTATTATAGATGGGAGCATACTAACAATTTTCGGTTAACAAACAGTTGTCTATTATGACGGTGTTAACAAACAGTTGTCGATTATGACGGTGTTAACAAACAGTTGTCTTTTATGACGGTGTTTAACATTTAACTTCATACGGAATGCTTTGTAATCGCCAACGTTTATCACACTTACGGTATATATCTCTCCTGCAGCATCTATTTAACTGTTAAACCCTTGTACTAATAATATGAAGACAGCACGTGCACGTGTTGTGGTTGTATGTATAAGAAGCGTATTAATAGGGTTTACTAGATCACTGATGAACATTTTCAAAATTTCGACTCTATGCTTACACTTTATGAGCAACCATCAATGAAAACAGCTGTACCTGTGGCCTGTTTAGTAAACAAACAAAAACTTTCTTACATGTATTGTGACCCCACCTTTTCTGTTGATTTTTCAAGTGGCAAACTAGTTTTCTATATAGACATTACACTGCTGCATTATCCATTTGCAGCAAATCATTAATATGTGACACTTTAACATTGATGTCTATGGGGAAAATAATTAGTGGTTTTATACCTTTTTGAAAAAAAATAAAGGTCACTTGGTTCCACGTGGTTCCAGTCAGTTCCAGTTTCAATTGTTTTTCTGCACAACATGCGGACAAAAAGCGTCTTTTTCAATTTTTTCTGCAGACAAAAAGCGGCTCGTGGACAAAAAGCGTCACTTTTTAAAATTTTGTGAGGCCAAAAGGCACTGCAGATAAAAAGCTCTGTGCAGACAAAAAGCACTGTCAAACACATGAGCAACGCGGCATGTCTCCGTCTTCAGAGAATTACATGTTAAATGTGTATAAATAAATGAATATTTCTTTAAAATTTGACATATTTACTAAATCTCTCAAACTCTCCAGACAGAACTCAATGCATTCAGTATTACAATAATGTCTATGAATCTGGGAGCGTATTCTGTTTCATGACAGACATACTCCAGATACATTCTACAATATATGAGGTTTCTCGCGTCTGTTTCTACATTTTCCTTTTAATGGCGAAACATTTTTTTTACTGGGTTATGAACCAGAACTCCGTAAGACAGATATGTCATGTTAACTAGTCAAGTGATAAACCATCCAAACCTATTTCACTAATATGTTTTAGTTAATGTGTATGTTTTCTCGTTTATTTTTTAAGGAAATTGCCACGGTGACACTATGTTACATAATTGTCTGTTGAAAGCTGAATTACATTGACTTCGCAAACCCGCAGCTGGTCAAACATATAAGTATTCTAGTTTTACTTGCAACGATCATCATCAAGGCATTCTCTTTATTTAGAAGTTGGTACAGTTATTGTAAACTAAACGGTACACGTTTTCCAAGTACACTTAACAAAAGGTACAAGTGCTCCGATTATCATTCAAACGTTAACATTTTTAGTGCGTTTTTATTAAAAGAGTATGATAATGGACCTTTGGAAACGGCCGAACACGACACATACACTATATTGCAGTCTCGGTATGCTAGCTACCGCTCACGCCCTCTAGCCCCGGGTTGAACAGAACTCAATATTCATAAAATCAATAGTACATAAGTTTAACCATTCCGAATCCAGTACGTCAATCAAACAGTTCAACACAGCAATATATTTATTAAGTCATGGGGTACGGTTAATGTGACCTTAGTAGCTCTATATGGTTGTGTTCACCAAAAGAAAAAAGTAAAGTAAACAAATAAAGTTAAGGGTAAATAACAGCAGATGACACGTGACCAAACAAAGTCAAGCTTATGAACATCGGATCAAAAAAGTCCATTTACTGAAAGGAGTGTGTTTTAAAAGGGTAGACCTGAATTATAACTACAGGTTGATGATAAATGTACATATCTGTTTTGTTTAAGGATGTGTGTATGGCTTCATATGGCGACTATAAAACATCACACCGAATACAAAGCAGTATTTTTATTACTTACTAGTCATTTGGGATAATCTGGGGTCCTTTGGGATCATCAAGACCAATATGTGTAGAATACCGCTTCAGAAGGCTAGCGTGGCGCAGTCGGTAGCGCGGCGGATTTGTAACCGGAGGCCCCGGGTGTAATCCTCCGTGGTGCTACTGAGTTCCGTCTGTGTGTTCTTGGGCAAGACACTTTCCCTTAGCCTCGTCCGTGTTTCGATCTATCCTCCGAGCACGTTAAATAGGAATCTATTCGATAATAAGAGTAGGACAGGTTCCCGGATTCCTATGTATCCTTCCTCTCTCTCTGGGGCGGCTTTAAATAACATATACTGTGTTGATGAGCCGTTAAACAACATTCCATCATCTGGTACTACTGGGCGTGATAGGGTTGCACTTCAGATTACCTCTCATGAACAGACTCAATAAACTTTTCTCTTTTGTTTATGTTTGTTGCTTCAAGGGGATGCCTTTTAGGTGTTTATTCAGTCTAACACATTAAGTAGTGTCAATTTGTCCTAATGTATTACAAATGCTATCCCATATTGAATGAGAAGTCTACAGTTGTAATATATTTTCAGCGTTTCTTATTGAATAGCACTATCCCATATTCTGGATTACTGATTTCCCAAAGTGGGTTGTTATTGGCTCGAATCGGCAGCCTTTAATAAAAAAACAAAGTCCACCTTTAATGTCTTCAGTTGACGGTTTCATTGAACAGCTGTCTTAGAAACTACGATTTTATGCAGTTAACATATATATATTCCAACACGATTGGTTTTCCCTACGGATTTGGTTTTTGATAGCTATTACTCTTACATAGTTCGATTCAATTCATAGTGGTGCGGCTCTTAGTTATTCCATATGACTATTTATCGGTAAAATAATAAGCAATGATTATATGGTGATTTAATTATAGCAATGATTATCTCGTGATTTAATTATAAGCAATGATTATCTCGTGATTTAACTATAAGCAATAATTATCTCGTGATGTAATTAAAAACAATGATTATCTCGTGATTTAATTAAAGCAATGATGATCTCGTGATTTTATTATAAGCAATGATTATCTCGTCATTTAATTATAAGCACTGATTATCTCGTCATTTAATTAAACATATTTCTTTTACATACTATCCATTTAAAATATGTCTTCATCGTTTTTCAAAACTAACATGACTACATTAAACGTTTTAAATTCATGTACTTTTGTTCAAAAGCAAGACGTTTTAGTAAACTAGCGAATATAAAGTTGTATTTGAAAATGGAAAGACAACGTGTTAAAATATATATTATTGCACCTCGCACAAAATCCTGGGAATTTTATTGGATTAGACAGACAGACAGATATTTTTTATTGATTTAAACTATACAAGTTTATCATCATATACAATATGCAAACATTTATACGTGACAGAATAAACAAAACAAACAAACAACAAAAACATAATTTTGCACACTAGTTTCAAATAAATTGTATTATTGAATAATTTGAAATATTAAATAATTGAATAAAAATGTGGAAATGACACTGAACTTTAACTTACGCAAATTAAATTAAATATTAAATTAAAAAAAAAACAAAAAAAAACAATTTTGTTCTCATTATCACAAAAGCAGTAACATAAATAATTAATTGATAATAGTTTTTCATTCGAGGATAAACCTAGTTTTGATAAAACAAAAAATCATTACGAGAATCAAATGCTTCTTTTATAAACCAAGATAAATTAAACAACTCTTTCTTATTACTTGTTTTCATTAGCTCTATGAATTTTAAAACACTTGGACGTTTATAATAGTACTTTTCAATGTATTTTCTTCTTATATTAACATATACAGGACAAATCAAAACAAAATGGTATTCATCTTCAATGTCATTAGAATTACAAATGGTACAATAACGTTGGTTTCTTTCTAATCTGTTCTGTGCGTAGCGCCCAGTTTCAATTCGCAGTGAATGCGACGATAGTCTTAGTTTTGATAAAACAATTCGCAACTTATATGGCAAAATATCGAGATATAGTTCATATTCAAAATTGCCTTTAAAATGTAAATACATTGACAAAACTCTATTATTTACAACATCGCTGTTCCACTTTTGAACAAAACAATCGACTAAACGCTGTTTAAAAACAGTATGAAATGTTTTCAAAGGAACACTATTTGGATTATTCCAAACATAGCCAAAACCATACTCGTTTAGAAGCTTTTTAATATTCCATAATTTTGGTTTTGAAGGAATTTACTTCTAATCCCCATTTATTACAATAAGCTAGTAATAAATCTAAATTTTGCTGCAAATCATCAGGTGATTTTCCTACTAAACATCTGCAAACAGTAGAAGAATAAGAGTAATATCGTCGATAGTAAGACCTGAACTAATATCATTTTGTAAATATAACTCTAAATCTTCAACGAAAAGGGAGAAAATTATCGGGGAAATTACCTCCCCTTGCCTTAGACCGATTGAACATTCGAAAAAATCTGAATAACTATTGCAACTTTTAACACAAGATTTTACTTTAGAGTACATGTCTCTTATTATTCTAAGTAGCTTTCCATTTATGCCTATTTTATAAAATTTTAGCCATAAGGCATTCCTATAAACGCTATCAAAAGCGTTTTTCAAATCAACAAATGCACAATACAATCGACCTTTCTCATTTAATATCTTGTGAATAACAGATTGTAATACAAAAATTGCATCGATAGTTGAACGACCGACCTAAAACCAAATTGGGCGTCTGATATAATATTATTATCTTCACACCATTTACTTATCCTTTTATTTAAAATACCGGTAAAGATTTTGGACAAACAACTAACAATAGTTATTCCTCTATAATTATTTACGTCGTCAGGGTCGTTCTTCTTAAACAAAGGCATAATAATTCCCTCGGTCCATTTTTCTGGAAAATATCCGGAGTTTAGTACAGCATTAAATAAATCAACAAGATGCGAGGAAATGATATCTACTGATTCGAGAAAATATTCATTCATGACAAAGTCTCCAGAAATTGACTTATTTCGCTTCAAGGAACGAACAACAGATTCTACCTCAGCAATTGTTATAATTTTATCAAATTCTTCAAACTTACAACTGTTTTCATTAAAATCATGCTGCTGGCGGTCGTATGGTGACCCTCTATTATTCTATAGTGTGTCAGTAGATTTCATAGAGGGTCACTAAAACAATATGGACTACAATTCCGATTCAAAGTTTAAATCATTTGCAAATAGTTCTTTAAGGCGTTAGAAACAAACATATAAGTAAATTTAATAATGTTTTTAAACTGTACCGGTCGTGACGTCAACGTTATGACGTCAAATTGGACGAACGTCTCAATGACGTTGACGCTCCATTAAAATGGGTTAAATATCAGTGTTTGCCTTAAAAAAGGTGCTCGATGCCATAAATCAGTTATTGGGTTTGCTACTGAAGCCCTACAGAAATATGTGGGGTCAGTCAGATGTATAGGGCGATTCGGCTATCACCTCGCCCCCCTATACATCTTACTGACCCCACATATTTCTGTAGGGGGTCAGTAGCAAACCCAATAACTAAGAATGACCTCCTAATGGAAGCAATTAACGCAATGTAAAAAAACATCACTCTTTTTTTCTCCAATATTTCGATCAAGGAAGGCTTCTTTCACAAACATTACATTTTTACATTTTGATCCTCTGCACAGTTAAAAGATAAATCAATTAAAATATATGTATTTTTAAATGTGTTGTGAATCAATATGTGTTTAAATTTAAGCTAAAACTACCGAACATTAAACAACTCTGTTGACTAAATACTTTCAAGAACAACAGAATGCCCTTTCGTAGAAGTTTGTTTTTATGCACAAAATAAATAAATGTGTAAACAGATCTCAAGAGTGTCGTATGTCTTTTAGATGTGTGTATTGTATGCAAGTTTGAGCACATCTGTTAATCTTGCTTTAATCAAAATTAACGATATCAATGTTCATATTACACTCGTATTGGAATTGGATATTGTATAGGTTATATCTCAAATAGTATATTTTTTTAATAAATTAATAAAATGTTCTTTTATAAAATAAATGTTTTGCATACACAGTTATTAAGCTCTAGCAATAACGCCCATGTTAAAGTGTCTAGCAACGGGAATACTGTAGGACGCTCTGTCGATATTCAAAGTAACTTCACATCATAAACTTGTAAAAGTTATAGATTCCAGTTTTAAGGCTGATAATCGAATGAAATCTAACGTAGAGCAGCAGTAATAATTTCAGACGCTCTGTCGCCTTTTCCTAAAACTCTTCGTCATAAATGTCGTGTATTGGTGACGCTATTCCAAAATTGAGAAATCAATTTGAAACTATCAAGTGATGTATGACATTTTGCACCTCCTTACAATGCAACTGTTGTCAGTAGATGGTGTATTGATGGCAGTAGATGGTGTAATGTTGGCAGTAGATGGTGTATTGATGGCAGTAGATGGTGTAATGTTGGCAGTAGATGGTGTATTGATGGTAGTAGATGTTGTATTGATGGCAGTAGATGGTGTAATGATGGCAGTAGATGGTGTATTGATGGTAGTAGATGTTGTATTGATGGCAGTAGATGGTGTAATGATGGCAGTAGATGGTGTATTGATGGCAGATGGCAGTAGACGGTGTAGTGATGGTAGTATATGGTGTATTGATGGCAGTAGATGGTGTAATGATGGCAGTAGATGGTGTAATGATGGCAGTAGATGGTGTATTGATGGTAGTAGATGTTGTATTGATGACAGTAGATGGTGTAATGATGGCAGTATATGGTGTATTGATGGCAGATGGCAGTAGACGGTGTAGTGATGGTAGTATATGGTGTATTGATGGCAGTAGATGGTGTAATGATGGCAGTAGATGGTGTAATGATGGCAGTATATGGTGTATTGATGTCAGTAGATGGTTTATTGATGTCAGTAGATGGCGTATTGATGGAAATGATATATGACACGCGTCATTGTAGTTAAATCTGAAACAGGATTACACGAAACATATTTTCAATAAGAACATACAACTCATCAAAAAAGAGAAATAACATGTTTGGATACATCCCATTCCAATCCAAAGGGTGGATATGGTGTATTAAATCGTTGGTTTTGATTAAAATTAAATAATTGTCGAGAGATCCGTCGAGTTTGTTGTGTTTGCGTAACTAGCGTCAGAGAATGAGTTTAAAACACTAGCGAGGTGATTCTGGGGTTAACAATTTGATATTAACGAAAGCAAAGGCTGAATAATTAGTTTCTTACGTTTTTAAATGCAGTAGGTGTGTTGTTCATGACTAAGACTTTATGAATATCAATTGCATTTGAAACAGCAGTTGTAAAATAAATATCTCAAACGATCTGAATGAAAAATGACGTCAGCATTTCGAGCACCTTAACAAATGACGTCACCCTACGTAGAGACGACATTTATAACGTTTTTTTTTACCACAAAACCTATATAAAGTATTGCAAAGAAGGGTTAATGTTGATAAGATTTTTTTCCGTGATCTGGGAACCCTTTGTTTTAATATTGCAATTTGTTATTTACACTCTCCGATTTATAAGGATTACAACAGGGTAAGAAAGAGTAAGGTTTGCTACATCCTACCTGGTTTAAACTCCCATCAGCATTTTTGTCACAGACCATTCAGGCAGTACCACTATTGTCAACCCTTTTATTTTGTGGTTTCGCATACCTTACTTCTAGTTTGCTTTGTAATTACGGTTTTTTATACGTGTTTTGGTTGACTCTGTTCCGCGAATGCTTAAATTCCGGTTCGACTTTCATCCCTACTATTTGTATTGCAGCACTATATATATATATGAATTCTTAAATGTGGCCCACTCATATGAGCTATAATTGTATGTATTAATGTATGCGTCTATATGTTAATTGTGCCTCCAGATGAGTGGGTTATGATGAAGAGATACAGTTCATCAGTGTTTGTTGCAGCTATCCTTTTTAGGAAGTGAATGCATACGCTTGATTTCTCGTCATAGCTAGACGCCCTGCCGTAGTTCGTCCGAAGATTGTCTGTCCTTGGTAGTTCACAAATATTTCTAATTTGATCCCACATTTCAAAAGTTGCCGTAGTGAGTTCAAATTATCTCCCTTTAATATATTTACTAAATTCACAGTATCCCCAAGATCGTCATTGTCACTGTCTCAATATAGCTGTGTGTGGTTGAATGCTTAAATGTGGCCCACTCATATGAGCTATAATTGTATGTATGTATGCGTCCATATGTTAATTGTGCCTCCAGGCGAGTGGGTTATGTTGTAGAGATACAGTTTATCAGCGTGTGTTGCAGCTATCCTTTTTAGGAAGTGAATGCATATGCTTGATTTCTGTGTATCTCGTCATAGCTAAGCGCCCTGCCGTAGTTCGTCCGAAGGTTGTCTGTCCTTGGTAGTTCACAAATATTTCTCCCTATATATAATTCTGCGTTGTGAACGTGCATCTCTTACGAGATCCCAAATTTCGAAAGTTTCCGTAGTGAGTTCAAATTATATATATATATATATATATATATACTCATATTTGTTTAATTGTCGGGGCCCTTATGTACTAGTACCTCCATATGATGTATAAAGCGACTGTTGGGCAAAAATAAGAATTATTGGGTCTAGACTCTATAATCTTTTATCAGTATCATACGTCCATTCACAAGATAATTCGATGGGGTAAGGGATGCAACCCTCTTTGACAACTAAAGTTTCGACCCAACAATTGGGTAAGGACCCAACAACAATCGCTTCTGAAATTAATTTCAAGCCCGACAACTGATCAAGTTTAAAACTATATATATATAACATCAAACAACGAACATTGCTAGTACATCTCTCTTGTGTGTTTTTTCCTACATGCATGCGCACGATTCACGAAACATACTGGATGCTATGAAAATAACATAATTTGTTCACGTAATTCACAACCCTTCATATGTCTATTATTTAAATCCTAGAGTTTGCACTAAAATGTTATCTGCTGATGAAGTCAGACACACTTCATCAACATATTTTTATTGACTTAGGAGATGTGGACGAGGTTGCTTCGGACCATGTTACTGGCTGATTCGGCGGACACCGCTAGGGCTCGTGAATACCCTCATAGTGGTAAATACAGAGTTAACGACCAATGTTGAGATCTGACAGAAAAAGTTATGGACTAAATTCGTTTATATAAACTGATACATGTATACATTTCTCAGAGCATGCTACCCACAAATAATTTTCTGACGTTTATTGACGTTGTGTACATTACAGCTAGCTAGATCTAGCTGACCAGATGGGAAAGCACACTCACAGTATAACTTCTCACTTCTAGAAGTATTGTGTTTGTTTGTTTTTTGTTTGTATGTTGTTTTAGGTCATTTTCAACACATGCAAGGTTATATATGACGGTCGATTTTTTGTGGTGGAGGCAGACCACCCACTTTTCCTGGGTATAACCAGTACTGTACACCTCCCGCCATCCGTAAGACTCATATACGTATTATGACGTGCCGGTAGGTTTGTATGCTAGTGTCCATAATACAGATTATTAAAAATACAATCTATTAAACGCGACATATTCGAAGAATCGTATTTTTGGGCTTGGCACGGTATTATAAAAAGACTTTCTATTGAAATACTTTCTATTCATATTTATATCTATATTGTTTATAGAATTATAAAAACTAGCACTGTCGATGATGATGATGATGATGATGATGATGATGATGATAATAATAATGATGAAATAATAATAACATTGCTGCTGATACTGCTGATGCTGCTGCTGCTGCTGATGATGATGATGATGATGATGATATGAAGATGATGATGATGATGATGATGATGATGATGATTTATGATGATGATGATGATGACTATGACGATGATGATAAGAGGATCTTCGTTGTTCCAGGATGATCATACTTCCTTAAAGTAGCTATCCCGCCAACAAAAGTCAAATGTTACAATATACATACCCCGTTTCTAAACCTACTGGCGACGAGGTATATATAAATATAACTTGCATATTTTGAGAATCTAAACGCTATATATAAACGGCTTAAACCAGTCTGGCCAAACTCCAAAACTAGAGCGTTAAATAAAGAGTTACCTAATTCATTTTACGCATATTCAATGGCAAAAATATATATTAAGAACTCATGAAAAAAATTCTATACTTTAATCTTCACTTAAGCATTATTATATGACCTGAACACCAGAGTGAAGTATTGATAAACAACTTTGTAACGCACGTTTTGCCGTTAATTGGTGGGTTAGTTTCTTTAATTAATGAACTGTCTAAGAGCAGTAACAATAGTTATCCCTGTTTGATTAATCGTTGAGAACTGACCTGCGGGATGGTCAATGCCCACATTCAGCACGTAGTGTCTTACCTTTTAGTAACACATGATTCAAGTCACTGGAATAAACGTGCAAGATTATGAACAGACTCATTGAAAGAAGTATTATGATAAATTGTTACTGCGTAGCAATTTATGAATTAATTTGACGATACTTATATGATGGAAAACTTTGATGCAGCCCTATCAAATTGTTTTATTTTAACACACAACAGATTCAGTGCAATGTTCAATGCCAGTAGAGCAGCTGTTATACACTTCAATTTCTGTTCAAATACTATTTGTGTTAATCATGTTAAAAATGCTTCTTATAAACTACACTTACCTTTCCACCGACAGAGCAACGAGCGTGAGTACAGACCCGTACAACGCCGAGACGAGGATATACCTGTTTATTTTGCACGTCAGTAAGTTAAAAGTCCATCCGATGTTCCGCATGAATTGAACGATTTCCGGGATACCAAAGAGCATGATCACCAAATCTGCTAATGCAAGGTTCATAATGAGCAGGTTTGTCATAGATGTTCTCATCTTCTTGTTGCACATTATGGCGAGAATGACAAGCAAATTCCCACCAACTCCTATGATGCCAATGAAAAAGAATAATAACGAGCTCGCGATTATTATGCCGGTTGATGTATTCTCAACTTGATCCAAGACGTGATCTGACGTGTTCCTTATATTAAACGGGTCTTCCATTTCTTCAGTTATATTGTCCAAGTTTAGAAATGTCTTATTGTCGACGTAATACGCCATCATTTGAGTTTTATTTGATAATAAATGTTGCCATTCTTTCGAACCGTTTCCTATCTGGGTAGCGTTAGTCATTTCGTGTTTTTTTTCCAATGTTAATATTTACTTCGAAAAAGCTTAATTCTATTCATATTACCTGCACGACTATAATCAGCAAATGCAGACCATTCAATTTAAAACAGAGACTCAGCAGAGAGTTAATGTATACTTATATTATTCTAGATCCATTTCAATAATGAATGCCCACGTGCCTTCCTATAAAAAATCGCCTGCTAAGTGCATTAAACGGTCTAAACGCTAAACGTTTAATAGTCAATAGCAAATGCCTACATGCGTTTCTGTGAAATGTCGTCTGCTAAATACGTCTAACTGTCTAAACGTTAAATAGTCAATAGCAAATGACACTCTTCTTTATGTACGCAAGACAGTGTATCCAGCTTATTGATTGG
>JAWPHD010017901.1:0-42440 GCA_037043455.1 Cyrtodaria siliqua
CATGTTTTGCGTCGGGTCATTTTCTCACAAACTGTATGCACTAGACCTCTCAAACTTTGCTTATATTTGTATCATGGGCGGTACATCGCAAACAGGACCAAGCAAATGTGGAAATAGACCTTGACCCCCCCCCCCCCCCCCCCCCCCCCCCCCCCCCCCCCCCCCCCCCCCCCCCCCCCCCCCCCCCCCCCCCCCCCCCCCCCCCCCCCCCTCACGCAAAGGGCAAAAAAACCTTGATAATTTTTTAGGGTCAACTTTTGCATTTAGGTCACTTTTACACAAACTTTATGCACTAGACCTTTAAAACTTTGCTTATACTTGTATCTTGAGTGGTACATCAAAACGTGACAAAGCAAATGTGGAAGTGACCTTGACCCTCCAAGCAAGGGCAGATAACCTTATAATTTTTACCTTTAACTTTGGCGTTTAGGTCACTTTTTCACAAAACTATATGCACTAAGACCTTTCAAACTTTGCTTATAGTTGTATCTTCAATGGTACATTGCAACGTGACAAAGCAAATGTGGATGTGACCTTCACCATCCAGGCAACGGGCAGATAACTTAGTTACATCTACATCACTTTCTCATGAAATAGAATTATGCAGTAGATGTTTTATACCTACTTTATAGCTTAATCTTTGGAAGACAACATATTCTATTTTGACTTAGCTGTGTCTTTCGGTACCTAACCTTGGCCATAATAACTTGAAAAGCATTTTGGCCTATGTTCATAAAACTTCATATATCTTACCTCAAGAAATGTGTTAAACATGACTATTAACTTACTGACTTTCATTTTGGCAGAGTTATGCCTCTTTTTATAGTTTGCTTGTACATGCTGAAATAAGCAACGGCAAGTGACCCAAGTGTTCTGTGGAATATCCTTCTAGGTTTTGTATGGATTCAGTGAATAGATTTCATAAGTTACCTTTACAGTCCCACTCGAGGGCAATTACTAGTGTTGGAAAAACTTCGAAAAAATACATCATCTGCCTTTGTAAACAACCGACGATTTATTTCCAACCTACTGAGTTGATATAGACTTTCTGTCAAGCACTATTGACTTTTTGTATAATATGTTACCTTCACTTTTGCATTAAACTGATTTAAAATGTATTCTCTTTTAAAAAGGTATACATACAAGCTTGCTAACTCTTTCGTTTACATGTTCTAGTAAATTGTGAAACAGATCCGTATTTGATTTTAAAATGTTAAATGCTCGTTAAATCACAAGTTTTTGTTTGTTTTTAGCTCTACTGATCAAAGATCAGCCGACTTACTGTGGTGCGGTGTCCGCCCTTAACTGTTTTGTAGCGACTAATCCTCTGAAAGGACTGGATGGATTTTCATGAAACTTTACAGGAATGTAGCCCATGGTGTCTAGTTCATCCTAGCAAAAATTCACATTGATGTAACATCCAAGATGGCCACCAAAGCTAGAAAGAGATTTTTAAAAAAAAGTTTGTAGCGACTACTTTTTGAAAACCGCAAGTGATATTGATATGGGCCTTTCTCTAAACTAATCAGTTTGACGTGATGACATGTTTTTTGGTCCTTGTCGACATGACATAGCACCCAGTGTCAACCTTTGTTTACATAGTCATATAGTACAAACCTGTAGCGACTACTCCTCTGAAACTACTGGACGGATTTTCATGAACCTTCACAGGAATGTTGCTCTTGATGTCTAGTTGATCCTAGCAACATTTTAGGTCGGCTGGAAGTTCAATATGGCCACCACGAATACAAATAGAATTAAAAAAACATTTAATCCATAAAGAAATCTGTAACGACTATTTCTTAAAAACTATAAGTGATATTTAATCAGATATGGAACTTTTTCTAAAATGACCAGCATGACATGATGTTGAAAATTGTTTTGCTTCGATATTAAAAATGGCAGCCTGCGACCATCTTTGTTTACGTAGAGTTATATAGTAAACATTTGTAGCAACTACTCCTCTGAAACTACTTGACCAATTTTCATAAAAATTCACATGAATGCTAATCTGTCAACTTTTTTCAATAGAGCTTCTGGGTCATTGACCTCTTGTCGTTGTCCGTTTTCAGAGCTATAAACAATAATCCAAGCCTTCCTTCTCTTTGCTAGATGCATTTCACAAGGTGGCACTCACAACAACCTAAATGGAATTTATCAAAACTTCATCAAAATGTGAAACTCATTGAAACTCATTGAAAGGAAGCACTGGATTGTTATTCAGGTCGGTTGGACAAAGTTCTAGGTTGCTGTTAATTTAAATCAAAAAAATCTCAATAACTTTACTTTCCCTTGAGGGCTGTCTTATGAAATTTGGCAGGATTGAGGAGTAGCCATTGTTTTACGATGCTAGGCTCGCGTTAACCATTCGCCAAATCGCCATAGGCGAATAGAAACCTGAACTGGCGAATGAAAATCGTAAGAAATACAATCAAATTCGCCAGACATCGGCCGTCTTGCGAATCCAAATTTCCTACAGATTTTGTCTACAATCTCGGAAAATCCCGAATTCTAATTCACAAAGTCTTTCACTGTCTATAAGCCACTACCCCACTGGGTGTTGTTAGCTAATTAGCGACAATCAATTATCTGGACTGATAAACTAATTATCGCAGAGTTTATTCAAGACTGCTGTCAAATTGTCGATGTGCGATAGACTCCGCCCACTGTTCCCCGTCTTGCTGTCAATCAACTGGTTTGTGACCCCGCGCTCAATATTATCCACATATTCAACTGCGTTATCGAGCCGTGTAAAACATTAAATATAACGTGGCGCCTTCTAGCGGCTAAAGTGGCTTGTTTGCTTACGAATTAAAAAGGTACAGATGCCGTCGGTGTTTTTGAACTTTGCGATCACTGATAAGACTAATTAGTTGTACACACGGTAGCGTAAACTGGAACAATGGCAAGTGTGAACCGATGTTTTGATCACCTGTCTTTGAAATTGGTACAATTTCAGAATGAAGTGGCTTTTATTACTTACTCTGACAGTCTCTGTGCATGATATAAGTGGTGTATGTAGCATTTCCGAATTTTGTCTCACAATGCAGCGCCGCGATCTTTCTAGTTGGAACTTCTGTTAGTTGAACTTGTTTTATATGCCTCAGCTTAGCCTTACATTTTTAAATATATTTATTTTATTTCTATGAATGTTAGTAGGTATATTGAAATACATTTAATGAAAATACTAAATGGTCTAATCAATGGTGACAAGAGTCTGTACTTTTATATTTTCTTATTATAAGCATACATTCATTCTGTCCTTCTTTGAGTTTTAGTCGACAATTTTTAAAAATTAAAATAGCACTAAAGTAAATACAATTTTTATAACTTTTTGGATATTTTACAAAGTTTTAGCGCCTCCAATTTGTTACAAAATATCTCGGCAAAAGTCTGGCTTAAGACTTTCTAATCCGGCTAAAGGAATTTTTAGGGCTTTAGCCAGATTTGGCTAAAGGGTTTGAAATCCTAGCGCTAGCCTAGCGATGTGTGGTTTCATATATAGTGGACTTGTACTTTGCTGAATTTACTTGTTTTCACTGGGTTTCTTTTTAATGAAGTGTTGGAATTAATTTATAAGCATAACCTGCAGCTTCATCTGGCACAAACAAATGACATACTTTAAGAGTTAAGATCAGTGCCTAGAATCGATTATGTAAATATACATAATTTGAAGTAAAATATGTTTAATCTAAGTTTAAGTTGGCTGATTAGTTTTCTGTACGCTCTGTGCTGTTGGGAACATCTCTGTAGTGTAAGGAAGCATGCTTTTCTTTCGAGAAAAGAGATCCAGGTTCAAGTCCTGGCGGGGAACCTGGCACACCTACTGAGCTGTACAAACTTATTTCTGGGATAATCACAACTTTAAAATAAATACATATAAAATTGTTCATTACACAATTATACTAGTGTTAAAAAATCATTCCATAATATTTATTTGCACTTCCATGAAAGTGAAGCGGCTATACGTAGTGTTACCCTTATCGTGAAATATGGAAATGTTTGTTACTGTATATAATACATTCATCCGAACTGGCATTTTGAATTGGATTGAATGTTGTTTAACGGCTCATCAACACAGTATAGGCATTTTGAAATCAGACAAAACCAAAAGACAAAAGTCAATGAAACTATAAGGCTTTGAATACACTTATTATATAACTTCATTGTTTTATTTATAAAGAACTGAAGTCGGCAAACACAGATAGTGTCCTCTCCCCATTTTGGACATGTGTCACTTCACTGATAACCGATCAGTCAAATTCTTGCTAATATGTCATGCTACTAATACCATCCTTTCACTGCCTTTCAAATATGTCCGTACTCCCCATGCTATAATACATGTATTATAGCTTTTCTTGTTATAGCACAGTGGCGTTGCTTGTGCAGTGTGGCGGCAGTAAAACGTCTCCCCGCGCTTGCAATCAGTACTGTTATTCATTCGATCTTTGGAGATCACTGAGCCCGATACTTATATTTAGTTATCGGTGGTACATTTTCAATTTCTTTTGTTTTCTTACTTAATTTTTTATTCGGTGGTTCCACTACTCCGGCCTATAAAAGGCTCTGGGCATTGTTTAACCACTTATAGGATATGTTGTCTGCTTTTTAATTTAGTCTTTTGGCTGTTACTTGTGATACGCAGGCTTCATAACCGCTGCTCCCAACTAAATTGCATTATTTTTATTTCGCTCTTCGGGGCATTTAATTTTGTTAGATACTGGGACCATACGCCGTACGACATGGGGAAGCATATAACTCCATGTCCACCGCCGTACGCATGCCATCTTTGGGATGGTTAAAATTGTGTACTGTTGATTTTATTAATATTGAGTTCTGCTCAACCCGGGGCTAGAGGGCGTGAGCGGTAGCCAGCACATTTCACTACCGCTCATGAACAGTCTCAATCAAACCGAGACTGCAATATTTCGTATGTGTCGTGCTCGGCCGTTTCCAAAGGTCCATTATCATACTTTTTTTTTAGTACGAATGCCCAGAATGCCTTGTTGACGGTTGAAGATTTTTATTCTGATAATCTGAAAGAGATCTCTGAAACTTGGAGTAGAAATACACTCGTTCAGAAATTCGTCTGTCTGTTCATGATATTCTAAAAATAGTACTAATTCGCAACATCTTGAAACGTTCCAGTCCATGTCATGTCCTAAAAATAGAAGCATTTCACAATCGGCAGAAACATGGCTATTTCACAATATTTTATTATCTGATGATCTCATTTCGCGCATGCGCTGTCGCGGGGCCCAAGGGACCCATTTACTACTAATATTTCCTAATAATAGCTTTTGTAACATAATTATTTGACACAAATTAGATTATATATGTTTTATTCAAAATTCCAATAGGCCTTAAGGCCTGTGAGGATACAAATAGTTAACACAATACAATGACAGGTAATACTAAATGAAACATCATAAACAAATGTACATATGGAGAAGATGTTATACATATTTTCATATCATTAAATCATCTATTTTATACACACAGTCTTTCACTATGTAATACAAAATATGAGTAAGCCCACGCGAGATTAAAATTCACATTCCATAGACATTGCTTTGTAAATATTTGTATTTTATTTTATTTTACATTTCTATTTTACATATTATGACTATTGTTTTATATATTTGTCATACACATGACTATAAACATATAAAGACATGTATTTAAATGCAATATGTAATTATCATGTTTTCAGTTTATATATATATCATAAATCATACATAAATCATGACGATTACAACAAAATACAATTGGCGTTGCACAATATATCGTCTAGGATATTAATTTAAGTGAATCTATATATCATAGCACAATCAAACTTAACCAAAAGTTTTTGCATATACAATGCAACTGAGTATATATTGCGTATTGTTTATTATGAAATACAAAGCGAAACCAAACGTTAAGACAATGCATAGATAATGCAGATGTGTATATACAATAATTGCATATATTCTATGTCTAAAAATAAAAAAATAATAAAAACAACAACAAAAAAAACACAAAAAAACGTTACAACATGATATTGCCCTTTACTTAGACAAAATTTAAAACTTTTGTAATGATTAGTTATTGGAAAATAATATCCTTTCGGATTTCAAATGCTTTGTATACAAATACACTAAGTTTTTTCAGTTTGTTTTTATTTTCGCAGTTTATTAGCTCTAAAAATTTCAGCATGCTGGGCCTTTTCCAATAATATTTATCAATATAATTTAATCTAATACCATTATAATTTGTGCACTCTATTATAAAATGATACTCGTCTTCTATCTTGTTACAAACTCTACATTTTCTTTCATCTAATAGTATACTTAATGGTCTATGGCATCTACCTGCCTCAATTTCTAAATTATGGGAGGAAAGTCTAAATCTAGATAACGCTTGTCTAAATTTTGGTATATTTATACAGGTTAAATAATGCTTAAGACTAAAAGTATCACATGCGTTTCTGTAAAAAATAGCTCTGCTTGACTGTTCTAAACTGTGAATGCCAATTCTGTACAAAATTGTGATGTAATCTTTGTTTTACCAGGCTTAAAAATATATCGCTATTTCCAACTCCCTGATATAGCAATGCATCAAACAATCCAAGATTTCCCAATAATGTCTTTAGCAATGTAACCCAATTCGTTTTATTTGGCATTACCTCGGTATCAGTTCTAAGCATGCTGTATACATATTTAATAAATTTATTTCATTCGAGTGAATGATTTTTAACCAGTATTTTATTATTAATACATATCTATGTGTAATCAATGCTGTTCTCCCTAACTCCCCGTAGATTAAATCATTTTGAGCAGATCGCTTTACATGCAAAATGCTTTTGCAATATTGCGTAAGTACTCTTTCAACACAAAGTACTGTAGAAAAACCCCACACTTCCGCGCCGTAATTCAAAATAAGTTTGTTTGTCTGTTTGTTTTTGTGTTTTGTGGTTGACTGTTTTTCCTTGAATGCTGCTTTCCCTGTCCGATATTTTTATCCTTCTTTATAAGTTTATCAAATAAATCTAATTTATGTTTTACTGATATGTCAGTAAATTTATAAAGGTATCTGTTTAACATAAACACTGCTTTCCTCGCTTGACCCGCCAACATGTTCTGTGTTTCACTAAACGAACCACCTTGAGTGAACACAATGCCAAGATACGTAAAAGCGTTTACTATATCTATATTCATATCATTATAAATAAATGTCATATTTCTTGGCAATAAACCTGTTTTTCTGAAAACCATAACTTTAGTGTTGGCCGTTTTAACGATCAACTTCCATCTGAAGCAATAATTTGATAAAATACCAAAGCCTTTCAGTAGACCTTCGGCACTTTCCGAAAATATTACAATATCATCAGCATATAACAGAATAAACAATTTAATCATATCGACCTCAATGCCTTCATACCCGTTTAGTATAAATTCATCTTCAATGTCATTCAAAAACATAGAAAACAAAAAGGGAGATAAACATTCTCCTTGTCTCACACCCAGTAAACACGTAAACTCATCGCTCAATTGGTTTAAATATTTAACCCTTGATTTAATATGTACATAGATTGAATAATGTTTAAAATCTTTCCACTAATGCCAAGTTTAATAAGTTTCATCGACAAATTATCCCTCACAACATAATCAAAGGCTTTTGTAAAATCAACAAACGCACAATATAGTTTTTTGCCTGTATTTATCAGATGACTAATAAGACCATGCAAAACGAAAATATTATCTACTGTGCACATCTTTCTCCTAAACCCTGCTTAGGCTTCAATAAACACATAATAACGCTCTGCCCAATCATTTAATCTATTATTCAGGACACGTGTAAACAATTTACCTAATGTACTGAGTAAAGTAATTCCTCTAAAATTATAAACATAATTTAGACTACTCTTTTTATGTAATGGTATTATGTAACCATCGGACCATGACTCTGGAAAGAATCCACTTTCAAAGACTTTGTTAAACAGTGGAAGCAATACAGGTACCAATATACATTTACTATGTACATAAAATTCAATTATAAGCATATCAGGACCGCTACTACGACCATTTTTGATCTGAGAAATAGCATTTAATAACTCAGTTTGACTTATCTCAACATTGAGTTCACTAAACATAATTCCGAATTCAGTGTTAACATATCGTTCATTAAATTAATGACACCTTCATCTGCGCTAAAGAACGGATCGTTTGGATTGTTAATACATTTAAAATAATTTTCAAACTCAGATAGACCAGATTTTGACGTTTTAATGCCAGATAATTATTTTAACATATTCCAGTACTTTTTGGCATCCGCGTACCGATTTTTTTCTAGTTCCACTGTTTTTGCTTTATCATATGCATACCTAGATTTTCTTAAAGTATATGTGTAATCTGATCTAGCTTGTTCCAAGTCTTTTCTATTACGTTCATCTTTACAACCTCTAAACCTATTTAAGTAAAACATGAAACGTGATCTTTTTTCTTCACATTCAACATTAAACAAGGATTTTCTTTGTCATTATTAAATGCTTGAGCATTATCAACATGTGGTATATGTTTTTTAAACAATGGATCAGCAACTTTAGTAATAATATCAACAAAAGAATTTAGTGTTGCCGATACCTCATCTTCACTAACTGCATTATTTATTGATATCTTTAAGTTATCTATTTCCGTTGTTGTATTATCTGAACTAAGAGACGCTATAAACTCGTCCTTTAACTGATTATTCCATGTATATTTAAAATCAACAGTATCGTATTGTTTATCGCTAACTTTCAATATGTTTGTTTCTGAAACGTATGACATTGATTTATACTGTAACACATAACTTATATGACAATGGTTAGATAAAATGTTTGGATTGGCAACGTCGAAACTGATAACTTTACAGAAGATATCATCTGAACCTAATACCTAATCTATTAAACTACTTCCTCTGGTATTAATATAAGTATATTTCCCAATGCCAGCGTCACTACCTACTCGGCCATTTAAAATCCTCAGGCCTGTTTGTTTACAAAAATCAATCAAAATATTACCATTACTGTTTTGGTGACCTTTATCCTGAGAATACCTTGGCTGAAAGTCATCAACAATATAATCATCAGGTAATAACTGCGCATGTACATCTGAGTCATAAGTTACAAAATCAGCATGGTCTGAAGTTCGGCTGTTAAAATCGCCATTCAACAATATATAACACTGTCCGTTTGTATAATTATGAATTTCTGTAAGAGAATCTAACAAACGATCAAAAATATTTCGTTCAACAACCGACTGCCTACAACTGCCTTCGGGCAAAACATAGCACAAACCTACAAATAAATCATGTTCAAGTTTCAGTTTACAGTGATTTAATTTAATCCATAATATGTCATCTTCGCTTTTAAAAAATAAAGTGTCTTCTGTGACAAACTCACTTCGAACATAAATAACAATGCCACCTGAATCACGTTTGGCATTTCGCTTTTTCTTCGTTCTATGTAAACAAAAACATTCAAAATTGTGCATATTTAAGTCCTGTATTTAATTTTACCATGATTCCGTAAGTAAAACAATATCATTATTTTCAAAAATAATTAACGTTTAGCTTAATAATTCCTTTTAAAAAATAGCATCCTCAAAACGTTAGACAAACACGTTAAATTTAATTTTCACAAAATGTTATGTATTTTTTTTTTTCTAATACACTTTGTGTTTCTTCAAAGTTTTACATTTAAAAGTTTAAAACATAAATATGACATTTTATTTGTCAAAGTGAACGCTTGATCATGTATTAACATTGCACTCACGTTTATTGTCACACCGATTTTATGATTTTGAGAAGGGAAAAAAAGCAGATTGTTTTTCTCGTAAGTTTCGCTGGTCTTAGTAATATGTCTGCAATGCTTTGATTTGAAGAGAAAATGTAACGGTCACACAATACTACATATTGTCTACGACTTTATAACTGGGTTTAACAATAAAATTAATTATCAGAGCAATAATGTACTACATGTTCTTATTAAAGTATTGGTGCAATACAGGAAACAGTTTTGAAATGCATGATAATTATAGGAGACAAATTTCTGTTTGAGTTGAAGGTAAATATTACGCGTCTTAACGGGTATTTGTATGTTGCTCTGGCTATTGAGGTATTTGTTTTGTTGAAATGAATATTGTAGTTCATACTAAACATAAAGTACACCTGATTGTGCCAATAAATGAATAATGAATGAATAATGGATGAATAATGTTATCAATTGTAAAAAAAGAAACTGACTTGTTGCTATTAAAGGCATGGTACACGTTTGCTGGCCATGTTTGACTGAATTGAGCGTGTAAAACATACGTTAACAGATTATGTAAAAGTTATTTGAATCAACACTTAAACGATTATATAGCAACACCGAACACACGAAAGGGTTCAGCGTAATATAGTTATCCCTCAAATTAAGCTAATTGCCAAGTGAACCTATTACAACGGTAATATGGGGAAAGGAACAGCCATCAATAAAAAACGCACAATTGTTACTAAATGCTTTTATAAAATAGTTTAAATGTTTAATCTCCACATGTATCATATATTTTAGGAAGTTACTGCAAGACAGAATTGTCAATGCAATAGACAAAGCACGAAACCTCAACAGAAAAGAACTCCATGAAAACCAGTCTAAGACAAACAGTTCAGAGCAAACTTTACCTTTCGTGCTTACATACCATCCTGACCTTCCCAATGTGAAACAGATTATTAATAAACACTGGTCACACATAGAAGAGTCAGAACGTCTGAACAAAATGCTGACTAGAAAACCCATTATTGCGGACAGGAGACCTAAACGTCTCCGCGACATCCTTGTTGCGGCCAAGTTGAAACCCGACTGTAATACTCAGACCACAGGACAGTCAGGCCCTTGCCATACATCGAGATGTCAGACTTGTAAATAAATGTCTCCCGCAAACTTTTTCTTATCTTCACTCGGTGCCAAAAACACAATCAAAAGTGTCACAAACTGCAAATCCGCAAACGTTATCTACTTAATGACGTGCTTGATTTGCAAAAAACAGTATGTCGGTGAAACGAAGCAGGCGCTGAACCTCCGATTCAATCTCCATCGCTCCAATTCTAAATTACGTAGGTTTGCTAGGTCGCCAACGGCCGAACACTTCAGTTCAGAGTGCCACACGTTCAACGACATATCTCTGACATGCATTGAACACAATCCAAATTGGACCGACGCAGGACGTAAATTGCGTGAAACGTACTGAATAAGACGCTTAAACACAAAACATCCAGTAGGAATCAACAAAGGGGACTATATACATCTTACAGAATATATAAATGTATACACACATACTCTGGTTTTTATAACTTCCCTTGATCCAATTTTCACCATTTATATATTATTGTAGCCTTTTTCATAGTTCTAATTAGCTTTGGAGTTGTTTTTAATTTATCCTGCAGTATCGATTCTATGTTTTAGGTATTGAGGTAGTGTTATTCACTCACACACTCTCTCTTCATAACTAATCATAAATGTCAGCGTACAATTTTACCTTCATCCTACCAGCAATGTTCTATTATTAGTACTTGTGTTACTTCCCTTGAACAAAATGTCTCCATTTATTTTAATTTATTTGTTTAGCCTTATTCATTGTTTTTACTGAATCTAGGACAAATGCCCCCCCGGACATATGTCCCCCACCCCCCCCTGCTCATTTTTGTATAGGTGGACGAATGCCCCCTCACGTTTTTGCAAGGGTGGACAAATGCCCCCCTGAACTTTTTACAAGGTGGACATTAGCCCCCCTGATATTTTTGCAAGGGTGGACAAATGCCCCCCCCCCCCCCGGACAATTGCCTCCCTACTCATTTTTGTAGTAAAAGAATAATCACATAATTCACAGGTAATTCCCAGTTTGTAAGTATTCAGAGCTGTAAAAAAAACAAAGTGTGATCAACAAAAACAGATATAGTCAGGCATGTTTGCAGTTTGCAAATTGAGTACATCATGCCAGTTTCAAATTACTTCCAATTAAAACAACAAACGTGTAAAAACAACAAATTAATTGACAATTAACAGTCAGTATACTGACAATTAACAGTTTAGACAATTAACAGCTAATTAAAGAATTCCAATAAGACAACATCATGCTCAATTGGCTCAATTGGTCAATTAACAGTCAGTATAATAACTGTTTACATTTAGACAATTAACAGCTACTTAAAGAATTCCAATAAGACAACATCATGCTCAATTGGTTATTAAAATTCCTCTTAAATTTACTTAAATTTGAAAGAATTATGAAAATAACATTTTGCAAAAGACAGAGCTTGTTTTATTAAGAGTTGTCCCTATACAAAAATGAGTAGGGGGGCATTTGTCCAGGGGGGCATTTGTCCACCCTTGCAAAAATATCAGGGGGGCTAATGTCCACCTTGTAAAAAGTTCAGGGGGGCATTTGTCCACCCTTGCAAAAACGTGAGGGGGCATTCGTCCACCTATACAAAAATGAGCAGGGGGGCATATGTCCGGGGGGGGGGGGCATTTGTCCGTATACCGTTTTTACTAGCTTTGTAATTGTTTTATACTGTATCCTGCAGTATCGATTATAGGTTTTAGGTTTTGAGGTAGGGTTTGTGTTATCTTTTTCACATCTTAACTCTCTCTTCATAACTTAATGTCAGAGTAAAGTTTTACCCTCATCCAAGCAGTTATGTTCTTTATTACTACCACATTTGGCTCTAGAGTGTCTATTCAAAGTAAGCAGTCCGTGCAACACTGCCAAACGATAAGATGTATTTTAAAGAGTTTTATTTAAACTACCGTGTATTTTAGTGTTTTTTGTTTCGTCTTTGTTCTTTTCGTGTTTGTGTACCCCTGATGAAGGCGTAAGCCGAAAGCGCTTGGGTTTTTATAAACAGTAGCACTGTATAAATATTTTTACCCCATCTATTAATTTATTCCAACATTTTCGTATCCTCTCGGGGATCCAGTGCTTTTTGAAAGGTATTTTGTAGATGTATGTATTTTCTCAACCTTATTTATATATATATAGGGAGAAACATTTGTGAACTACCAAGGACAGACAACCTTCGGACGAACTACGGCAGGGCGCCTAGCTATGACGAGATACACCGAAATCAAGCGTATATATTCACTCCTTAAAAAAGGTAGCTGCAACACAAGTTGATAAACTGTATCTCTACATCATTTACATCTATATATATATAGTAGAGGAAATCATACTTTGAACAAAACACCTTTCACAAACAGTGGATCCAGAAAGGATACTAAATGATAGAATAGTTTGTTAATATACAATGTGGAATATTATCATTTACAGTGCTATCAACAAAATTAAACAAGATCTCTTAGCGAGCGTGTATACTAGCTAAAATATACACTCGAGCGCTTTCGACTTTACACCTTCTTAAGGAGTACAAAGACATGTAACATGTACAAGAACATCATTTAAACAACGGTTGCAATGAAAAAATAGAAAAAAATGTACAAATGATCATAAAGATATTATTAAAATGTTCTGATATTCTGATAAGAGAATGCCCGCAAAAAGAGGCCCATTTATACGTTTGAATATTTATTTTTCTTACCCAGTAATCTCGTATTTTAACGGTTTCTCATTCTTCGCTTTCGGATTAACTGGTTGGAAATTATACGGATTCAATTTGATTTTAAGAAGCTTTTGTCTAATCCCATACAAATTTAAAACGAAGCCATTGTGCGAGATTTGGCAGTAAACAATCCGGTTGGAAATTATACGGAATCAATTTGATTTTAAGAAGCTTTTGTCTAATCCCATACACATTTAAAACGAAGCCATTGTGCGAGATTTGGCAGTAAACAATCCAATTAACATAACTTAAATCGTATATTGTGGTGTCTGTTAAGCTCCCCTCCATGGGGACTTTATAGCATATATAATGCATTCACTAAACAAAAGGAGCCATACTTTAACTGTTGATGTTTTTTTTGCGCCTGGAAACGTGTAAGAATTGTGAAAGTCGTCACAAAGGTCACACCTGAAATGTCAATTCACAGAACGCAGAAAAATAGCACGTGAAGCTGTTATTAAACTGTTTATACATTCATACACTCTTCTCTGCGAACAGAGAAAGTCGAACGGCACAGGCGCAGTCAACAAGACGTAACTCCGGAACCATCATCATCAAAGTAGTATATTATAGGTAAAACTATGAAAATTCCAAGACTGTCTGGGAACTAATACGTGCCCATTGTTTTACTCATAAATATTCCATTAAACAGCGAAACGAATCGTAGCGTTCAACGTTTCTAATATTTCCAAACTTCGTATATTAAGCAATATTATTGTATAGGTTTATAGCTTTTGTTGAAATTCCATTTTCGTTTGAAAAACATTTAAAATATTTAAATGTCAATTAGGTTTCAATTTTGTCAATCGTTACTATTATGTTTTATTAATATGCAAATTTCCTGTACAAAAATCGATTCAAGTATCTAGATCTATCGTGAGATACCTTAATGCTTGCATTCGCATTAGCTATGCAGGTTCTTATTTATCATCCATTTGCATTAAATTCTCTAGAGATATCAAGGAAATCTAACATGTATGACTTTAGTACGTTGAACTTATAACATCTGCTTGTCACATACTTTTGCATTTTTGGACGGTGCCTTCTGGCGCACAAACAAATTCTATTAGAAACCAAAGAGCACCAGATAACAGCGCGATAAATGTAGTATCATTTGCAAGACTGTAAATGGGCAAAAGATCCGTATATTGTAAGCGTTGGTAAACATTGAGTGATTTTAACCTGTTTAAGTAATAGGCTGTTTTTGAAGGATCTTGATCCTGTACAAATTATTGCGCAAATGTCTTATAACGTAAACAAGCGTCAACATGAGGTGGGGAGTAAACGCCGTACCGTTCCATACCGTACATTCTGAAATATAACGAAAACAGCATGTGCGTATTACGGAAATACCCAAAGTAACAATTAATAGTTTAGTAACGAATCTAATAGAAATTATCGGTATATTATCAGTGTACGAAGTATGTATGTAACGACAAACGATAATGTTTATTAATTTATTTATGTCATATATTAGAACAATTAGCATGCAAACATGAAATATATACAAAAATTGCAAAAAAACGGGTTGTCATACCAGTGTATGAAGGCAACAGCAAAAGCAGGTCCGATCCAAGAAAGTAAAGGCCTATCACGTTATTACTAGCCATTAATAAATTATTTGAAAAAGTTTTACATTTAAAACTAAACAAATGGGTTAAAACCGATAATATTATATTCCCGAATGAGCAACAAAACGCGTAACAACAACATTTAGGTTCCATGACCGCCTCATTTAATATTCACGAATCTGTGCTATACAACATATAATAAGGTAGCATAGTATATACACTGACGAGATATGGAAACGCAACAACGGGTTTGTAGGAGTATATTAGAGAAAATAATTACATAACACTCATAAATGGGGTATCAAATTAATCAGTGACTCTTCAACAATGCATGTGTAAAAACGAAATGATGATTCCACCAACCGATATTACGTAATCACTGTTTATTCCACATCGGTCAGTTTAAATGGTCAGTACCGGGTATGGCCCCCATTTCTCATGATCACTTCCTGAAGCCGTGAACGCATTGAACGACACAGAATCCTATAAACTCGACGTGGAATGCGTCCCCACTCATAAATCAGTGCATTCGTTAACTCCTGGACGTTTCTTGGAGGGTTAGGACGTTGACGCACCCGACGTCCTAACTCATCCCAGAGATGCTCTATAGGGTTACAGTCAGGTGATAAAGCCGGCCACGGCAACACAGGAATGTTGTTATTGTTCAGTACGTTCATTGTCAGCCTGGCTCGATGCGGTGGGGCGTTATCTTGCATGAACATAAGTCCGTTACGTTGCTGGAATATCGGCAGGACCACGGGCGTGATAATCTGATTGATATAGCTTTGTGCGTTCAAATTGCAATTGCAAATGACTAGCTTTGACTTAAAATCACTCTTGATAGCGCCCCAGACCATAACGCTGCCACCACCGTAACGTTCATGCTCCACAATACAATTATATGCAAAACGTTCATTACGTCGACGGTACACGCGTACTCTGCCATCTGCATTGAATAAATTGAATCTAGATTCATCCGAAAACAAAACCATATTCCAGTTCACATTATTAATGTTTGTACGTGCCCATTGCAGTCGTTGACGTCGATGATGTACGGTAAGTACGGGAAATTTAGCTGGCCGCCGGCACCTTATTCCGTAATCACGCAATCGTTTAGCCACTGTGTTTCGATTGATAGGTCGACCCCTTGTCCCAACGACTATATTCGCAGTTGATGTCGCGGTAAGTTTACGATTACGTAGATGACGTTGACGAATGTAAACGTCCTGACGTGGCGTCGTAACTGGCATCGCCCCAGGTCGAGGACAGTCCGACACGGTACCGGTAAGATTGTATCGCTGAAGCAACCGCGAAATTGTCGATCGGTTGACGTTAAAACGTCTAGCGACTTCCGTTTGCGTAATTCCAATTTCCAAAAGTCCCAAAATCCGATTTCGGTCTGCGTTATTTAACCGTGGCATCTCTCGAATTTAAAATTATCCAACAATTTATTGAAATTATGATTTGTAGGTGTGTTACACATGTTCTGAAATAAAATTCAATCGATTTGTCCACATGGTAAATTTGCACGGACGCACGAGGAAAACGAAGCGGACCTAGCTATTGTGATTTTACGGTATAATGGGCTGATTAAATTCAGTCAAAATGGATCAAGTGTATCGAGCTATGTATGTGTTCAAAATTGTAAGGCTTTGCCATTCTTAATGAAAAATATATTTAGACATTTGTTTGTTGCGTTTTCATATCTCGTCAGTGTATGTGTTCCCTAGACACAAGACAAGCTTTTGACACACTATGGTTAGATGGTCTATTTTATAAATTACACCAGCTCGGTATTCGAGGGAAAATGTGGAACATCTTGGTTAATGCACATAACGACATGAAAAGCAGTATATATGTCTGTGGAACCAGATCAACCGGGTTTCCTGTTAAACAGGGCATCAGTCAGTGAGAAACAATATCGACTTGGGTGTATAACCTATTTATAGATGGATTATTGCAAGAACTATCAGACAGTAATCTGGGAATATGTGTACTAGATACAAAAGCTGGTAACTCTACATTAGCTTATGACTTGACGCTCTCTTGCACTTCCCCCGAAAACTTGCAAAATATGCTCAACATTGTTCATGCATACACTTGTAGTTTGAGATACAGATTAAACCCCCAAAAAAGCAATATCGTAGTTTGAAATTACCTCCAGAAAAAAGGTTCAACATAGCTTTACACTAGTTCACGATCAAATAGAAATAGTAAGAAATATCAAACACGTTGGCATACATATAAATGACAAACTTAATAATGAAGATAAAATTAAAAATGCATGTACACAGGCACGTTCATCTTTATTTTCTCTTCTGTCTCTTGGTTTGAATCTACATCAAATCAATCCATTAACATTGGACTCACTTATTAGAAAAATATGTGTGACAAGTTTACTTTATGGTTCAGAATTGTGGTTTAACTTAACGAAAGGAGACATTGACAAATTGGAAAGATTTTACTGTATTAACAAGAAGTGATGTTGGTCGACAATTCAATCTGATATAGAACATTGGGATTTTTGCAAAAACTGTGTAGCATGCCAACACATTTTCTTCCTAAGCATATTTTTAATAATCGGCTGGCAATGTTTCTGAGAAATGATAATAAACAAACGGGGTACATCCCGTATTTATAACGTCCTTCGAAAGTACGACATGGTACATTTTCTGCATAATTATGCTGAGGTTGGTGTTTTCCCATCAAAACAAGCATGGAAAACCATATGTAGCAAAGTCATACAAGATGAAGACGTCCAAAACAGGATGAATAGAACACAGATTGACAAAACCTTCTCCAGATGTGTGTGTGTTGATAATAATATCTCTCCAGCGATGGTACGAAAATGTGCTCCGGACAGACAAACTCTCGCTAACTCGGTAGTTGTAAGTAAAATATGGGTTGATATTCCAACGAAAATAGCAAAGATCTGTCCCTTGTGTGAGACCATACATACTGATTTTTACTTACATGTAATCACAGCTTGCCAAGCCACATTTGCCTCAACGGGGTTGTATCCCAATTTGGGACTGCTCTTCTAAGAGAGTTATATATATAGGGAGAAATATTTGTGAACTACCAAGGACAGACAACCTTCGGACGAACTACGGCAGTACATTACAATATATATATATATATATATATATATATATTATAATATAGCCATGTATAGTTATGTAAATATTTAAGATATTGGTCAACGAGTATTGGGGTCGACAATACTACATGTATGACTCAAATACTGGACTTATGTTATTAAGCAAAGACAGGCCAGTACACGGAGCCTTAGGTCACCGGGAAGTGCAAGTGTTTTAACTCTGCATGTTATGAAACGGTGGCCTTATCAGTCATACCAAAGAGTTCATTTGTGACGTACATGTCTAACACTCGTACTGGTCAAGTCATGAATCAAATGTTTTTGTGGCTGTAGATGATCTAAGAATCACATGCTAAAGGAGCTCGTGACACCGAGGTTGTTATGCATCCAGGAACCAGGTCAATTATTCTGTTTACTCCAAAAATGTTGAGATTTGATGCCTGAAACTAGCTTGGAGTAGTTTGGAAACCAGTTGTAAAGGTCAGGTCCAGTCAGGATCTGGGACTATATAATGCAATATAAATGTAGTCTTACCCAGTGTTCGGAGACTGATCGGAGACTCATTAGCACTGGAGGATTAGACTCGATAAGAACGGAGTGAAAACTTTGTCGAAGGTTTTGTGCACATCGACATTTTGGCCCGTTTTATTAGGGTGTTCCTTAACTTTCCTCGTGCGTGTTTCTACCTACACGCGGTGTATAAAATATACATAGGACTCGACTTACTAGTATTGTTTGTGTACATCATGACCTCGCCTTTTTTTGTGTGGCTTTTGTGGCTTTTTATGTACACAGCCAGATGAAATGTCAAAATCGTAAAAAGGGCTGGTGAGGTCAGAGAAGGCTCGGTATAATAAAACACGTGACCGAAAGTGAGTGGTACATTTCCCCGGGGTACTTTAATCAGGACCCGTGTATAGTACACGTCTACCTACTGTGCCTGCCTAAATTAATGTTTCATCATCCAGAAAGCTTATTACAGAAAATCGTGACAGTTGCGGTATTTTTTCACTGAGAAAACAGTCATATCCCATTAAATACCATTAATGGTATTCGATATCTATTAAGACACACCGCTCCAACCCACCTTAATGTCAATGTTTTCCTCGCTACTCAATTCTTTCGAAACAGTTTCATTTCACTACGCGACACGAAATGAAGTTATATAAATCTAAAACAATAACACGGTGCAGAGCAGAAACAATGAGGGAAGAACAAATGTTTGACATGCATTTTGACAGATCAATCTGGTGACGTTCAGTTTTCAGTGGCCAACAGTTACACGCGGACAATCTCGAGCCAATCGGAATTGATCAAGCAGGCTCCCAAAAGGCCACGTTTTATCAGGGTCTTGGATGCGCTTTAAATTGATCATGTCCAGGTAAACGCTTGTCATTTTCAACGTGTGAGAAAGGTCAAGACGGTACAACAGAGAGAGACGCATTTTTGATTCGCCGCAAAGTGGAGTTTCTCTAACCTGCTGTGAAAGACGTATAAAACTAACATAATGTGTTAGCGGGATGGAAACCAGTCATCTATTCATTCATGTTGTCAATGCTTGGAAATTCATTATACTCTTCATGACTGAATTACTGAGTTGTAAATTTAGAGTTATATCTAGGATTGTGAGATTGTTGTAAAGTTACGTCTCTAATAGGGCTCGATCTTAGATATAGTAGTATGTTCTAAAAACAACTGAAACGTTCAATGATTTCGGACAAGCAGTTCATTACTTATATATACAAAAGTATAGGTTTATTATGTCGAACATGGTATTGAGAGGTTTACACAGTATGTGATATCATTGAGCTTTAGCCCAGATATATCCCTATCATCTTACACGTTTTATTACAGTTTAGAGTAAAATAGATAAGAAGAAGGCTTATAATTCGGGTTCTGTTGTTTCCTTTCTTGGTTCACACCTCGCGATTGAAAATGGTGAAATAATTAGTAAAATCTATGACAAGAGAAATGATTTTAAATTTGTAATTGTTAATTATCCACACTTAGATGGGAATGTTCCCCGAGCTATTTCTTATGGGGTTTATGTCTCTCAATTTATTTGTTTTATAAGAGCTTGTTATCCTGTTGAGGACTTTAATATTCGTAATATTTGTATAACTAAGAAGCTACTCCAGGGTTACCGTTACCATAAACTTTGAGAGAACTTTGTCTTAAAATGTAACATAATATCATATTTATTTTGCAAAATAAAAAAAGAAACATAACAAATAATTATGATTATGATATGCATTTAGTGGAATTATGTGGCTTATGGTTAAACGCTACGGCAATAGAAATAAAATTGGAAAATAGTATACAACTAATAGGACTCAAAAATGATAATAAGTTCTAAAAATAAATTGAAACGGTCGATGATTTTGGACAAATAGTTCATTAATTACACGGTATATATACAAAAATATAGGTATATTATGTCGGACATCGTCTAAAGTAGGTTACACAATATATGACGTCACTGTGATGATTTAGCCAAGATTTATCCCTATTCAAAATGCAATTAAAAGCGAATCGCGTGAAATTGGAAATTATATTTAAATGCATACGTTCTAAATGACAGTTTCACATAATTAAATCATTCATTTTTCATGATAATCACTTCTACTGAAGAACAAAATCTTAAACAAAAATGTTACTTATAAGCTGAATTCCTCTTATATTAGATTGCTAAGTTAAAATACTTTAGGATAAATAGTGTTTATCATAGTAGGAAAGAAATGGTTGCCAGTGTTCAATATGTCATCCAGATACCTAGAGGGAGATGTCATTAAAGGTGTCAATTAAATCTGCCTGAGTATTTGATGAAAGACTCAACATAACATCTCTTTCGCAGTAATACAAAAACAGATATGAGACAAGACGTGCACAGTTATACCCATAGGGATACCAACAATTTGTTTACAAACGATAGCTCCATACCTGAAGAAAATATTATCTTATAGAAAAATAAGTGCTTCACAAAATTATTGGCAAGTCATATTGTGTAATTTTTCAAACTGCGTTATTAAAAGGCGTTTTAATATTTTTACAGGCCAAACATGTAGCGTTTTCTTTAGTGGAAGTTTTTTGAATTGGAGCAAAAGCTTATCTTTGTTAAAGTTTTGTAGTGTTATAAAATATTCACTTCTTTGTGTAAAGAGTAGAAAGTATTTTCAACACGATTTTTTTGAAAAGTACAAACGGCATGTGAGTATGCCTTTTTTTCATTCTGATATACAATTTTGAACATCTATCATTTTTTGGAACGAATATGGATTTAACATTGGTTTTCTGCATTTTAAATGTGCAGTGTATTATGAGCTCATTTTCGTTCGCCTTTTTCTGTTAAAATTGAATTTATTTAATGGCTCACCAACATATTGTTCTAGGATGTTTTAAGGGTCGCCTTAAAGGTAAGGGATGGATTTCATAGGAATCCGGGAACCGTGCTGTATTATAATATTATTAAAAATATTTAAAATATTGGTATTGATCTTTTATGTAACTGGTGGGTTGATGTGGCCCAGTTCCTGGCTTCAAGCCTCATCGGCGCCACTATTTTTTTCGTTCTTGGGCAAAACACCTTTCCTTGGACATAAACCTTAGTGTAATTTTCTAAACCACCGTTAGAAAAAAAAACGCTTTATTAGTGTTACAGGTCAAACATGTAGTTTTTCTCTGGCAAAATTATTTTGAATATGCGCAATAAGCTTGTCTTTAATAAGGTTGTTGGGTTAAGTTGTATATGATGCAATTAGCTTGTGTGCGGTTAAGTTGTAGTTGGTATAGTATTGTACTGATAGTTGAAACTTGACGATTATTGCAATTTTATCATGAACAGTTCCTAAATGTTTAATTAATATATCAAACTAAATTAATTCCAGAGGTTTCATAGGCTTTAGCACAATATCGTTTGACTTGATCTTTAACGGCAGAAGACAATAAGTTAAACGTTTGGAAATGTTTGTAGTGTTGCAGTCACTAAAATTAGGTTTAATGTACTATACGGTACGTATTAATTCATTTTAATTACGAAGTATTTCACTCAAGTTCAAACTAGTTATAACTCATTTTATATTGATTAAATTGTATAATATTGGTTTTCTTTTGTTTTTGTGTGCATTATATGCTGATTGTAATACACCGAGACAATGTTACCTGTAACTTTCTAATGTTCCCCACATAATCGTCCATTATTTTAAGAATGGATAATAACTGTCCATTGTTTTAAAAATGGACAACAACTGTCCAGTACTTGAAAAATGGACAACACATGTCCAGTATTTTAAGAATGGATAATAACTGTCCAATATTTCTTAGAATAGTGGGTTGTTACTGTCTATTCTTAAAAAGTAATGTTAACATGATTATATACACTTGTAATAATATTTTAATTGTGGTATCATCAGGCCCAGTCTTTGTGGCTTTAACTTAGAATACCGCTAAAGCCGGTGCTAGGGGGCGTGAGAGGTGTTGCACCTTATATTACCTCTCAAGAACTCTCATTGATACATTATAGGTATATACATTATTAATTATAATTATGAATATAACAATTTATTTTGAATGCAATGAAAGAAAACAGCATGAAATATGTATTTCACTCTTGATTGGAGATACGGTTTAACTGCAAAATAATAAGATTAAATCGAATGCTCTTGTTGTATAAACACATTTTAAAGCTTTCAAGTCTATGTATTGTCTTAGAAAAAAATTATAACACGCATACAACTGGTTAATATAATTCGTTGTAAGAACTCTGGTTGTTCCTTATTATGATAGAATTACCATTACAGACGCGTCAGAAATTTTCGAAATCTTTAATTGTATCGCTGAATTACAGCTACATGACTTGCAAACGATATTCAATTAAAAGTGAGGTGATGAAGGATTATCGACATTTCGTTTTAATGTCGACGGAACTTCTTTTCTCCATAAATGGGTCAAACTTTATATTATTTCTTATCTTAATCTTAAAAGTGTTTATCTTTAAGCAGACTTAGAGTCATGTTATGTGTTCATTAAAATGTTAACTCTCTAAAGATATAACGACTTAAAAAATACAAACTATTTGTTAGAACAAAATACTTATAACACAACTATTCTAAAATATATTTGGACTGAGAAAATAATTACGAAACAAACGTGAGTAATTAGGAATTTTGATTTTCGAATTGGTAACGTGACTGTGTAGCCTAAAACTTGTGCATTATCGTTTACATAAAATGGATCCCGGCTGCCTTAAAGGGACACCGTCCGTAAGTTAACAGATATTGGGCATAGTCAAATAACTGTCTGATTATTTTATTCAGAGAAATGTATACATGAAAACATGAGCATATACCCAGATAAGTTTGTAGTAATACATTCATGAGTGTGATAAAAAAAGTGTTATTTATTATTTGTAAACAATGTCGGACCCATTTTTTTAAAATTGTTTGCTGATCACATGACATACATTAGCGCATTAGTTTTTTTATATAGTATGCCTTACTTTATGCATCTGTCCCGTTTAGCTCAGTTGGTAGCGAGCTCAACTATTGCAAAGTTCGATTATTGTTACCCGCGAGTGTAATTCTAGTGTGGTTTACGAGATCAACCCCATGAAGAGGTACGTCTTATTTTGTACCGCTATTAAATTCCGTCAAACATTCTTGGTTTTATTCAGTAAATATTCAATAATGGTTGGTGTTTATGTTTGTCAACGTAATTATTTGGGTTTTATAAGCTAAAAATTACAGACATTGTCCTTTTAATAACCATTTACCTTATAAAATCAACAATAGATTCATATTGCAAAATATATTCAAGTAATAACTTACTATTAAAATTACAACGTTATCAGCGTGGTGTTTATAACTTATTATTTATTATCAATTATTTATAAAGATTCCTTAAGCACATCCTTAAATAAGTAAGAAGAATCAATATCTGATTTTGTTTAAACTGAGATGATGCCTTATCCCAATGAAAAGCCAATACGGAGCAACCGCTTATTTCTGAGCGATCCCTTTTATACTACCAACGTTCCCCATGCTCCCAACTAACGTTCGTTCCTGCATTCCTTCAACCAGACGTTCAAGTTGACGTTTCAAACATAGAACGCGGATGAATATGGACTAATATAGTCAAACTCCATAGTACTATTTACTCCACAGAACTAGTTTATGAAAAAAGAAATGTAAACGTTATAGTTGAAAGAAAATTAATACAATAACTACAGCATTAATTGAGACATGCACGCAAGAACATATTGTTTGTGCATGTGCTAGAAGATCATGAAGTAAACACTTAAATTGGAATCAATATATATTCTGTTGTAACGCACTCTGTCAAACATACTTATGCAGCATAGCATAAAAAACATTGCAACTGCTCAAATCAGGGCATTATATTATGCATATTACAGAAGTATATTTTTTTATGTTTTGATTATAAATTCAAATTATAATAGATACACAGATGTCGTATTGGTAACCGAATCGATTCCAACTGAAATGTATAAAGAACAGTTTTACGATGATAACACAAACTGTGCACAATGATTAGTTAATGCCGTGCATTTAGCATATTATTTTTATCAAATGATACATGTGGGCATCGCAGGTACATCAATGTACGCACACACGTACGTAAACTTATTTCCAATGACCTTGAATGCGTGTAACAATTTGTTTTATCGCTACGTTGTGCACTGTATACCAGCATTGATCAGCATCTCAATTCTCGAAATCTAGATTTCTGTTTCAAACAAGTTGAATGTGACGTTGCATTTTCTCCCTTTATCGACAACTTCCGCTCTGAGCTCCGTGTCACCGAAGCATACCTTCAGCGTCACACTATGATCGATACCGAGGGTCGAGTCCGGTAGATCGATGGTCAATGTCCCCATGTGATGACACCCAGGCTCATCAATGAATTTCGGAGACGCTATTAATTCCGATCTGTAAAATGGGAAATCTATCTCGGTCTGATTCTTCCACTTTGTATAAGCTTCTATTTCCTTGGCTGGTTTTCCAATAGCTACAGTATCATTTTTGCTGATCAGTTTGAGAAAAATGTCCTTGCACATATAGCCATCATCAGTTTCCTCCCTTTTGCTGAGCGGGTGATTTTTAGGATCAAATTCTTCGTTCCAATCTAAGCCAAACGTGTAGCGACATAATCTGGTTTCGATAATGGATGTGTCGCGTCCGTAAATGATCGCTGCCTTCATTATTGATGAGACAGCTTCATTTGGAATAATAACCATTTTGTCATGAAATCTCTCTCTCAACTTTCTTTTGATTAGCTTACAATCGGAGAAGCCCCCAACACATATCAGTGTGTCAATTTTGTCTGGTATTTTGCCTAATATTCCTTCAATCGTGCTAAAGATATTGTCCAAAGTATCATCGAAAAACTCACGAAATGTACTGTTCTTTATTTTCATTCTGCACTTTTCCAATTTTATTTTGTCCGCATACCGCTTCTGCCTTATTGATTCGGCTAATTCTTCCTAATTACTTTCTTTATGATACTGGCGAAGCGATTCTTGAATTCGAATTGCTGTGACTTCATCTTCATGATCTTCGAACACACATTTTTTATGCTCAGATTCACGCTGTAAGTCAAGGTAATTTTCCCTATCTTGTTCTTTAAAATTCGTGATGGCTTCCCCTCCGACTAATGAAAGTAAGAAGCCCTCAAATTTAAGGTTGATGCTGTCACCTCCCCATGGCCCTCCATCTGGGGTGATAATTTCCTCAAAGTTGTCATTCTGGTTCACTCTGTATGCTGTAATTTCAAGAGTTCCGCTGTAAAAGTAATGAGTGTTTGAATTAATTATAATGTGTTTTATGCAACAGAACATTTTGCGTCATTTATAGCCCATTCGTTTAACTGTTAAGAAGTTGAAATTCATTCAATATATTAACAACAAATTGTGTTCCTGGTCTATTAATCCTCTATAGGAGTAAAATTATATTCTGATAACACGTACCTCCTAGATCGATGACGATGTAGCATGATCCGGGTGTCAACGTTTTGTTACCACCTGACGATCCTGCCAACAGTGGTAGTTCCTTTGTTTTGATATAAACTGCGGCACACTCGGGTTCCAGTGCAATTTTCAAATGGTCAGAAGGTATCATTGCCTAAGGAATAGAATGACAAACGGTAGTTATTATTTCATGAACAAATACGTTTAAAGCGTTTCCCTGTGTCCTAGAATGGGTTAAACATGAGTCCCAGTAGAGTCTAAATTTTCTCCATTATTAGCATGAAGTAGTCTAAAACAATGTACTTAATATATTCAGCGATACAAATGTACACTTACTGATCCTTCGGGATCTTCGAGCCCAATAAATTTGACTTTAAAGTACAATATACCGCTTAAATGGGTGATAAGGGGGCGTGAGACGTGTTGCACCTTATATAACCTCTCCTAAATAGATTTAACGAAACCGAATCTGCTACTTTTCTCTCTTGTTTGTGTTCGTTGCTTTCAAGGGATCCATGTTCTGTATTTATTGAGATGTACAAGTTCTCGCGTTTGTTTAGTGCTGTCTTGTGGCAGTAAAATGACGTCCCTACCACGAATCAGTAGTTGTATTACTTATCCTTTGGGATCTTCGAGCCAAATCATTGTGGGTAGAAACTAGAACACCGCTAAAGGCGGTGCTAGTGGCCGCTAGGCGTGTTGCACCTTATGTTACCTCTCATGAATAGACTTAATACAACCGAGTCTGAAACTTTTCTCCCTTTTTTTGTGTTCGTTACATCCAAGGGATCCCATTTTCAGTATTTAGAAATATTGTTCAACTAATGGGCGCATATAAGTAGGTATAAATATCAAATAGGAAATGTAACATTTAAAGAACAATCGACCACAACACGCATTAAAACAAACAATAATTACAATGTTTATAAGCAAGGCATATGTCATCACAATAGGGCTACCGCCCTGGAACGGTCAGTAGCAAAAAGGCCGCTGCGGGTATAAACCAGGTTCTAGGGTGCTCTAAACCTCACTCTCGTCCCATTATCATCCTAATAAAACGGGACAGTGTAAATACAGATATCCACGATTATAGAGGAAAATACCCTGTTTCTTGATTGAAATAAACGATTTCTGAAATGTATCTGGTATTTTCTCGATCCTTGAGGAGTTATTGAAACTTTTGGGCCGCTATTAAAAATCCTGGTAAAATTATTAGAAGGAACACGTCTGAGGTTCCCGAATGAAGATTTAAAGGTGTAAACAGAGTATGAATGCAGATAAATAGAAACAATATTGCAGTCTCGGTTTGATAGCGACTGTTCATAGCGACTGTTCATGAATAATAGTGAAATATGCTTCCTACCTTTCACGTCCTTTAGCCTTTAGTCAGGCAAAACTCAATATTTAAAATTTCAATAGTACGAACATTTGAGCCATCCAGAAGATGGTATGCATATGATGGGGAACATGGAAGCGTCAATGTGGTATTTTCATACCATTCCAGAGATGTATTGTCCCCGTTTCTAACAAAATGCTTTGCCCCAAGCAAGAAAACAATGGACAAAGTAAACAAAATGGAATTTAGGTGGGAGCAGAGGGTAAGAAACCTGCATATCATAAGTAACAGTCACAATTTCAGTTGTCGTACATATGATTCAGATCTACAAAACGTAGAGTTATTATGTAGAATGTATATAGATGACGCGGAGTATAACCAAAGCCCATTTAACAAATACAGGGATATACTTTCAATTCTGTAAGAGCCTACCCTGTTTTACTTCACCAGATAACCACGCTGTGAAAGGAATACAACATGTGTTTTAATAAATAAGTTTATTAATGATTTTAAAAAATATCTGGTTGGTAAAAATGAGGTTAAATAATGATTCCACAGAAAAAAAATGAGTTCAGCTATTTCTAAGGATTCATTAACTCTATCAGTTCTCTATCAGTTCTTAAGCATTCGATCAATGCATAGATCAAACATTGCAGATGCCTTAATATTGTGATGTTATTAATTAAGTGTTTTCATATTGGACCAGTTATTGGTCCAATGACTGTCATACTGGCCCAAGGTCAAAGGCCGCGGCCAATATGACAGTCCGAGGACCAATAATTCGGACAGTTTAATTAATAATTTCTTTTGACATGATTTGGTTTTATCTATAGTAGCGCGTTAGTTATTGTATTGCGGGCTTGAACGACATCACCTAAAGTGACCGAGGTCACTTAAGCTCACTTAAGCTCGTATTGGCGAGTTTCTTCATATTGGCCTTGCTTTTTCATAATGGCCGACTTTCGGTTCGTATTGGCAGAGCTTGCGTCTATTATGTGTAGAGTTTCTAGCAAAACACGATAAATATAGTTCAGTAATGATTGAATCTATTGTACTATATGAATTATACCCGACTACATACAATTTACATTAGTCTCTGTTAACTTTCATTGAGCAAACATGTACATACGTTTAATATGACTCTCCGAGAATAAGTGTTATACTATCGGACGTATTAAAAACACCGAATATCAGAAAACATTGAGTATCAGAAAACACCGAGTATCAGAAAACTCGGGGTGTATCAAAAAACACCGAGTATCAGAAAACATCGAGTATCTGGACTATATTTTCTTTTATCATTGTACAATAAAATGCTTCACAGGGATTGCATGACGACATTCATCGAAGCTTTGAACATTCTAAAGCCCGGTTAAAACTTACAACGGCCCTTTTGCCATTGACATTATCCCTATTGTCAACCATTTTATGTTTGTAATGACGTATACTGTTTATATATCCATGTAAGTGTAGTTTGTTTCAAACGCGTGTTTTAGGTTTTTATCTAATTTTGTATTTTGAAATTATTGACTGCTTTTATACCTTTTCTGCTGCTTTTCGCATAAACTGTTTTGAACGTTCGCTCCAAATGGCCGGAGTAGTCAAAACGTAATATATGTCATCCTCGCGAAAAACTGGACACCCTTCTGTAACTATCTCTTCTATTTTATCCTTCAAATACCTAATGGAGTGGGCAAACACTGTAAGTGCCGAAAAATCACGACCCTCTGCGTCTTTAATATAAGAACCTAGGCAAAGACGATGCTCGGTCTGAAATATTTAGAATAAATGGATAAATAATGAGAACATGTAATAAATAGAGATTATGTTAGGAACAAAACTTTTTTCTTAAATTCAATGGAAACTATCTTATTGTGTTAATTTTAGAAATATATGCATGGCACTTTAAAAGCATCTCTGATCCACTAGGAAATGGCTACGTATTCTATTAACAGATACAAACACTAATAGACAATGTTAAAATAACACTTAAACGTAAATGTTCACGCACGCATGCCACTGATACTAACAGAATTGTCAAAGAGTTTCATCTTGAATCGTCGAAAGTAATGCCACTGTTTGTGTGTATCGGCCTCGACTAGTGATCCATACTTCTTTTCAGCCTCATACCCAAAGGAATGGAATGTCTGGTCAGGTTTGAAGAGAATACACGTCGGTGTTTTGGTTGTGCTAAAATAATCAATTAGTTAGTAAGGAATATAAAAAGATCGGACAGGGAAAGTAACATTCAAGGAGGACAGTCAACCACAAAACACAGAAACAAACACGCAAACAGACAAACAAGAAGGCAAAAGCAATAATAAATGCAAACGACATCACAAACACAAAAGGGTTGACAATAGGCTACCGCCTTGGAACGGTCAGTGGCAAAGTAGGCCACTGGGGGGTTTAAACCGGTTCTAGGGTGCACCAAACCTCACACTTACCCTACTGTCATCCCATTAAAACAGGACAGTGTAAATAAAGAAATCCCCGCCATGATCTAATCTCTAACCAACAAGGCAGCATCAATAGGCAATATAAGTAAAACACAAATATGCTCGTGTAAATATAATACAAAAAAACAATAGCATAGAAAGCCACAATGAAGGTACTCAATGACTTGGCAGAAGCCAGAGCAGTAAGAGAATAAACCATTAAGGGCACGACAAGAAAGATCATGGACAAACATCAAACGCCACCGTCCCAATGGGCTTAAGGTAGGCGTCATCATAGGGTCCACAGCCTGTCCGGCATAGTGGCGAATTGTAAAAGGATCCACCACCAAGCATGCAGTACGTTGCAAAATGATAGGGTCATAACCTCTTTTTTTTGGACAAGTTTAACAAAGATAGTATGAAAGTGATCATGACCAAGAATCTTACGAAGTTTATAAATCACATCACCATAGAAGTCCGGTTGTGATAGTCCTTGTCGCAGAAGAGTCCTTAAATTAGTGATACGCATGATAACTTGTTAAACTATAAATAATTGTAAACAAATGTAGCTGAAACACAAACAGTTTATTTGTAAAACAATCTGTATAGGTAGTCGATATAACCAAGAAATTATTTCGTTTAGAGTTCATATAAATATGCGACTTTTGTCATCAGAGATAAAAGTCATATAAGCAGAGGACTGTGTTATTTATTTATCTTTAGTTTGGCAGTGAAGTATATAATGCTGTGTTCCTTTAAGGTATAAGCCCAGTTACATTCTATATAAAATCAGATATCGTGATTGCAAGAAATACGTAACTATGTATTTCCAAACAAGTAGTGAAGTGTACACTTCATTAATAAAACTATGTCACCTGTTACCCATTGTTTTGATTCTGTTTCTAGGTACGAACATAGCCTGAACATGATAAATGTGTTAAAATAGTGACTTGTAAACATTCAGTTACTATTTAGTTCGATTGACTTGACTCTGCACTATTAACGGATACAAACATATGTTGTACGATATTTTTAACTTTGTCTCGAAGTTAATATCCATTTTATAAAGTCATATATTTTTCTCTCATATAGTTACCAAACTTGGTCAGAATGAGAATGACTGTATACGTTTTAAGTTCTAAAAGTGATATTTTCAACTTAAAATGGTTAAGTTATACTCCTTGAATTATTAAAAATTAATTTGACTTGTGACCGCTTTAGCCTGTCGTCGATCCAGATGGTGGGGCGGAGCTGCGGTACACCTGCGTAATATGTTAAGTTATGAAAATGTATGTATTTTAATCTAACAAATAAACTCACAATCCCTCTAAAATATGTGGTACTCAATTTGTTTTCAGAATTTGAAAATTAGTCGTCTAGTCGTTGGTCTAATTTTTCTCAATATTTCCTGTACCATAAATTAAGTATTTTTCAATATTGCAATTTCATAGATAAGTGTGTGTTAATTCGTTAACGTTGTTCTAAAATTCACATAAGATTAATGTGCATGTAGTTAACATGCCTATGCACTTCCCAGTCAATGAAAACGAACCAGAAGAGTATGTAGGTGTAAACTACATCATATTATATTGCTGAAATATTTTTATAATGTTACGTGCAGATTATGAAATTGAAAGATATTAATTGACTCAACATGTTTATACATGGTGTACAGTGTACATCCCGATGTCACGTTTTTCTCCCATTTTTCCTCATGTGAGATAACTCATAATGATACGTGCAGATTATGAAATTGAAAGATATTAATTGACTCAACATGTTTATACATGGTGTACAGTGTACATCCCGATGTCACGTTTTTCTCCCATTTGTCCACATGTGAGATAACTCTACGTTGGTGACGTCGCCTTATTCTATAGTAAAATCAAATGCAGTCATTGAAGTACTGTATGCCTGTACTAAGCGACATAATGGGGAAAAATAATCCATCATGAGTTTATCCATGTGAGATAGGTAAATCTCACCCTCGTGATCAGAATTGCAACCAGAAACTCGACAGAGCTTCGTGCCTGGTTACAATTCTGATCCTCGGGTGAGATTTCTCTATCTTACATGGATACTCATGATGGATTCTTATATTCCAGCAAGATAACTCCAGGTCACCCTCAGTTGGAGTTTCAAGTGACATTATTTTGCTGGAATAACGTGACGTCGGGATGATTTCCAAGGGACGGTAAAATGGTTGGACTAATCCGGTAGTAAGATGTGAGATTTTTGTTTTCTACCCGTGTGACTTTAATTGAATACTGTACACTATGTTAAAGAACTTTAAAACAATCGGCGTGTTCAATTGTTAGCTAAAATTCTTCTATTTCAGAATATGCACTTATTATTATAAATTACTTAATCAATACAATGTAACACCCATATGATCTACTGGTGCGTTTTCATTGACCGTTAGTATATATGAATAGTAGCTGTCTGCAAAAAATTTACATACCGGGGCTAATGTCTTTGCTAAGAAACAAGTTACATATATAAATGCACTACCGATGGAATTGCTTGAGCATGCCGTTCTTGAACCCCATCGATATCGTTCGTCAGTTTCTAGAAGACTTTTACATTTTAAATAGTTCTCTATATCAATGACTGAACGGAAAAAAATCATGGTGCAGCTGACATGGTGTGTGGGGTACGGCGATTTTAGTGATTTTTTCAAAATAAGCGCGATTCTTACGGCAGTTAAAAACCTGGAACGATTTGCATTTTAAAATTTTAGAAGCCCTGGAATCAATGCTGTACATTTGAAGTGGGCGGGGTATGATTCTAATGTGATACATTACTTGATTACAGCAACAGTACTTATAATTACCTCAAGCATGCAGTCTAGTTACTGTCCAGGTCCCATGTATAGATTTCGGTGTGGTGTGGAGACATCTGTTTCTCTCTCAGTTTGTTGGATGTGGTTCCAAGCTCAGCTGGTCATATCTCAGACACAAACTATTATTACAAAGGCAGCTCACATGAAGGTTCCGAGGTAATCGGAGACACTCTTTACATAAATATATGTTGCCATGACATGATGTGTGCGGAAACGTTCAAATGAGTGTGTTTTGTTCCGAGTTGAATGGATTGTCTCCCATATTGAGAGTAACCACACTTCTTATGCATAACTCCATCCAAGGTGCTTCTTGTTGTAGAGTATACAGTCCGAATGTTTTGCACCATGTAGTCAATGTAACACTGTAAAATCATTAATCCACACTTGATGCCGATTAACAATCCTCAAACTCACTTTTTTCCATTATGAATACTGTTTTTTCTTCTTCAGAAACACAAATCTGCATCAATCAGCTGCTCTTATAGAATGCATCTGCTGAACCGGATGAGGTTTGGTTTACGTCTCACAACACAGTTAATTTTACATTGCTCTACATGTACATATATGTACAAGCACCACTCTGGATCACTGTAGAACTTCCTGAATTTTCTTAAAAATACTTTGTGAAACTTGACGTCTGTTGCTCTAATTATCCAGCAAAAAGCACGGGGTTGACCAATTTGCTTTTTATAAATATCAATAGTTTGAAGAGACCCTCTTGTATGTCTTCATTTCACTTTTATTTTGAAAGGCATTAAGACTTTTAGATCTGGGCTCAGAAACATTCAGGCAAATCCAAACCTGTATGAAATCATGAACTTTTCCCATTCTTGTCACCTGAAACAAAAAAATAGAAACTATTTGCAATGTGTATTTCATCCATTATTTTCTATAAGGCCAAAACAAAAAATGGTTTGTTTCCGCTAACGGCTTCAAAAAAAAATAGGGTAGGTACATGTAGGTAGGCAAAACTTTTTATTAAGAAATAAACAAGAACCGAAAAACACAGAAAATTTGTTTAAGCGCCAGAAAGTTCCTACCGTGACTGGCAAGGGTAATATCTGTTTAGCGAGACATGTAACTGGTTACTGTAATACATATACATATACATGTATGTATTATAATCTACCAAATGATGCCAAGGTTCTGGCAAGGAGTGTAGGATTTTACCAATTTCATGATACCAAAGTCTGCCAAAGATGTTGGTTTGCGAGTTACTAAATTCTGTAAACACCAACTCGATATTAATTTGCCCCTGAATCTTAGGAAATACAGTTCAGTCAGTCAGTTACCTGCCTTTAATCATGCTAACAAACGAGGCAGGGCACCAAAAATAACAGGCAGGGATCACCCTAGGAGTGAATTTCAATGAGACAAAATGTCCCATTTGCTTGATTTTAATGAGACATTCACCATTTTCATGAAACATTTCGGATGTGAAGCCGAACCATCAGTGGTTGTTCGTCGACCTCACGTAGCGCTGGAGGCCGCTATGCGGGTCTGGGGGCATGACCAAAGCTGATGAAATTTGGCAAATGAATAAAATAAAGATGATATATGAATACTACAAAATTTTGTTGTTGTAGCTTTATGGGATCATAATAAATTTCATCAGCAAAACGATGTGCGTTTTCAAATGTACCGAGTGTATATTAATTGTTCGCCACTAGCGGTAATGTTGCCGCAAACACCATGGTAATCTTCGGTGAATTTGCCGCAAACTCGCCTAAAACCTATATATGTTTGCCAGAAGTTCGCTACAAACATTTATTTATTTGGAACGTTCACCATAACATCACCACAAACTTACTTGCAGTATTTTTTGTTCGCCACAACATCGCGACAAACTTTACCATTCTGATTAATAGTTTTATTGCACGCCGTAACATCATCACAAAATTTTCAGTTCAGATTTGCCGTTTCTTTATTCGCCACAACATCACGACAAACTTTTCCATTCTGATCTGCTGTATCTCTGTTCGCCAAAACATCATCGCAAAACTTAAACTTTATACAGAATTTTATTATTTCTGTGTTACTTATTACTAAAGTGAAATTTGCATTTTATGTCAAAGGACCACTTGAACGAGTCATTTTGCTAAGTATACATTTTTAGTGGAACCATATTTCTTTCAGAATAAGCAAAATATGTATTATTGTGTTGCAAGAACATTTTAAATACCAAACACCATGATAACTCAAACATTTAAACCTGAGAACAATTAAAATTGTATCCCAAGTGCAAAATGCAGTATTAATTTGCATTTATAACATGATGACAAGCCAATTTAATAGTTTTAAGTCATTCTGAATTTTCATAAAGATAATTAATGCTAATATCAGAAAAATAAAAGTGTACAGTCGTGTGTATGTTTGTGTAGTTCTAAGGTTTATAGTCCCTCCGCCAACAAACTCAATGTGCCTTACTTAAGGGCGTACCGAGATGGGTACAATAGAGTCTGGACTTTTAGAATGTATTTTTGAATTTTGAAGTTTACATAGGCCTTGCCAACAGGTCTGTTTAATGCCTAAATATACATGTGCCAAAGACAGTGAACAGTCATGTAGAAACACCCAATGTATGATAGAGTGAAAAAGAAATGCTGGAACATAAAATTGCTCACTGGGTCAGTTAATTATTATTAATTGGTATTATGCAATTTCCTTTGATCTGAAGCAGTATCATGCAGTATCATGTAGAGGTTATACTATTAGAAACACATGACATTGTGTTCATGAAATTGTGGTCTTTTTGCATAAATATAGCCAGTTATCATGTAGCTGTATGAGTGAATATTCTGAACAGGATGTTCCACACCTGTATATTGTAAGTTTATATTACCTGTTTTATTTTTATATGTCACAAAATAGCAAGTTTTTCATCTTCAAAACCCCTGAACTCCAGAGGTAAATGTGTATATTTACGTTTGTGTGTCTGTCTAGGGTCTGTTGCTTATTCTAAGATATCCAGAAATGCAGAAATGACAGTGCTCGACATCTGCATAAAAATGAGTAATGCAGAAATTAATGCGCTCGACATCTCTATGAAAATGGAAGTAATACAGAAATGACAGCGCTCGACATCTCGATGAAAATGGGCGTAATGCAGAAATGACAGCACTCAACATCTCTATAAAAATGGGAGTAATGCAGAAATGACAGCGCTCGACATCACTATGAAAATGGGAGTAAGGCAGAAATGACAGCACTCGACAACTTTATGAAAATGAGAGTAAGGCCAAATAAATTTATAACTGTGTTTACTGTAACGTAGTTAAAAAAAATAGGGTAGGTAGGTAGGCATTTTATTTTATTTTTTTATGGCGAAGTTACACTTAAGGTGGCCATGAGCTTTGATGAAAGGGAAAATGTGGTATTTTAAAAACTACAATAGATAACAATATGAAATTGTGTATGTTTTATTGTTTCCCAAAAGGCCCGACAACAACTGGCTCTTTTCCCAATGATGAATCACTTGCAATTATAGCAAAGTGATAAAACAGGTTAATTTATTTTTTGCAAGTCCGGAAGAGGGTCAGTTCCAACAGCAGGACAATGAGCTCACAGTCAGCCGTGATCGTGTGAACAAAACTTTATTTTCAAAAAAAGATTTTAAAAAAATATTTATGTTTCTTTTTTAATTTTTTTTTTCAATAAAAAAAAGGGGAGTCGGGGGGTGTTTTCAGAGGGTCGGTCGGGTTACAGTAAACTCAGGTATAATTTTATTAAGCCTAATACAGAAATGGCAGCGCTGGAAATCTTTATGAAAATGAGAGTTCAGTAATGCAGGAATGACAGAGCTCGACATCTCTAAGAAAATGGGAGTAATGCAGAAATGACAGCGCTCGACATCTCTATGAAACTGAGAGTAATGCAGAAATTACAGCACTCGACATCTCTATGAAAATAGGAGTAATGCAGAAATTACAGCACTCGACATCTCTATGAAAATAGGAGTAATGCAGAAATTACAGCGCTCCACATCTCCATGGAATTGAGAGTAATGCAGAAATGACAGCGCTCGACATCTCTATGAAAACAAGAGTAATGCAGAAATTACAGTGCTCGATATCTCCATGAAACTGGGAGTAATGCAGAAATTACAGCACTCGACATCTCTATGAAAATAGGAGTAATGCAGAAATGGCAGCGCTCGACATCTCTATGACAGGGCTTTCTTCCACAAAATTGGGAAGAGGCCCAGGCCTGTCCATTTTGGGAAAAAAGAACGCGCTTATTTCTCATTTTGGGAAAAATACAAGGTTTCATAAATTAAGTAAATATGACATTAATATACTTTATTTATATTGTCATCCATTATTTACCATAATTATTAACTTTTCCAGTCTGAATTTACTTAGCAGACAAAAACACACTGCAGAATTCATGCTTTTTCTCAAATTCTGAGAGACTGCTGTTTTCCAATTGGGAAATATTTCTGCCACAGTTGGGAAAAAACAGTCCAATTTTCTGTTGGGAAGAGCCCTTAGCAAAAAGAAATGGTCTTTTTCCATTGAAATTCCATTAATATACCATTGCTTTACCATTTGTTTCAGAAAAATCATTGAAACATCATTTATTTGAAGAAAAATAAATGGTGCTTCTTAAAAATAGCCAACAAAACCATTGATTATTGACCATTTATTTCCATTTATTTAAAAAAAATGCATTTTCAATGGTACAGGAAAATGAAGATTCAGAATGAATCACTTGGTTTACCATTGAAATGCCATTCCTTTACTTGACCATTTTTTTCAGTAGGAGTATAACAAAATGGGAATTTCTTGAAGCCATTTAAAAACCATTTATATTACCATTTATTTCAGAACTTGTATTTTTATATTTAAATCAGTTGTACCTCATTGTTATTAAGCATGCATAATATGCATATATATACATGGACATACATGTACCAATCTAATGAGATAATATGCCCGTCTCTAGAAATGCCATCCTCATTAGGTATTTTCCACGGAATTCCATGAATTTCCGTAGAAATTGGCATGGAAAATAGTAAAATGCCGCGGAATGCTGTTAATTTCCACGGAAATGTTTTCAGCCTAATAATTTCCGTCCATTTTTTCCGCGGAATATAACCAACACCTAAAACATTTCCACGGAATTCGATGGAAAAGCAGAATATTTCCACGGAAAGTTGGACTTAGACAAATTTTGGGATGGAAAAAAGGATGGAAAATAACTTATTCCTTTTTGGGGATGGAAATTGTGTGCTTGTAAAAATTTTTATATACATGTACATGTATTATACATTACACACAATAAATGTTCTAGGTTAAAAACCTTTGTTACCTCTTACTACATTCATGAGCCAGCCCACATTTATGACACCAAATAAATAAAATCTCAGGGAAAAATAGGACAATTATTGTATTTAGTAAAATAAATAAATTTTCATATTATTATTTACGAGCGAAAGATAAACAATAATTGAAATCGCAGCCGATTGCAACGTTTTCTCGTCAGAAGAGTACATAGCTTATTTAATATTCAGGGCTTCAAATCCCATGGAGCTTTAATCAGATCTAGGTCTATACCTAGGGGCAGGAACAGGATGGAAAACAGTATGTATTAAAATGAATGAGTAAATTTTTGCTAACCAATGTTTAATTCAGAGTACAATGTACCGGTATGAAGTAAATTGGAAAAGAAAAAACTGAAAAATAAGCAGTTCAAGAGATGTGGAGAGGACACGAAATATAGTGCATATGACCTTCGACCTCTAAGTGTGACCTTGACCTTGAACGGACGTGGCTGGAAGATGCGCTCTGCACGTCGTCTCAATATGGTGAACATTTGTGCCAAGTTATTTCAAAATCCCTCAAGCGGTTCAAGAGATATGAAGAGGACACGACTTGAGACGGACAGACAGACATCCAAGCTAAAAACAATATGTGGGGAAGACATAATAAGTCATATAGATCATTAAAACATCAGAAACATCAACACACATATCAAACTTGCCATCTCTTTTCAACCGCGTTTTAACCGGGAAATCCGGGAAATCGACCGCGGAATAGTTATCACCTACGTGACGTCACAGTTTAGCGGTTAGACGACTGGCGCGTTTGAAACAAGCAGAAGTTAAACACATTAAAAACATCGTAAGTATTTTCAAGAGGGTCCCAAAGGGGTTTTGCGTGAAAACGTGATCGGGGTGTTTTTAAAAACATGACACGTGAAACAAACAATATTTTTGCGTGATTGCGTGAAAATTATATCAGCGTGATCCGTGATTTTGGTCTTGGTAAAACGTGATCGCGTGATATGGTGACGTGAAACGTGATTTTTTAGTCCTTTTCAGTCTTTTTAGTGTCCCTCCTCCTCCAAGGTATGTGAAATGTTCCCTTTTTGTCATAACTTTTATACCACATGAGATGCCAGAATGCTGTTGTCAATTTGAAAGCCTCAGAATACATCTGACGGCTCAAGTTTGTGTGTGATTGTGTGTGGTTTGTTTTTTTGGGGATTTTTTTGTTGTTGTTGCAACCCACACATTGTACTAGAGAAGCTCGAGCCTATAGCGCTTCACGTCCGCTCATCCACATTAAACGTGAAATGTGAAAGTTCTGCTATTTTCACGTGAAGACGTGATCCTTGTTTTTATTTTACGTGATCACGTGAACACAGCCCCCCTTTGGGACCCCCTTTCAAGTGTACACGTAACATATGGCATGCGTATGAACAATGTAATAAGTATATATATTCTTTCACGAACAGGAACTCAATCCCTTTTTAAATGGAGGAATTCGTATGCAGAAAACGATGTCATCAGTTTTCGCGTATGTACGGCGATCATATATGCGGACATTTAAGCATTAGAAAACAGCTCATTACAATAAATTACATGCATTCTGTTATGAGTTAAACAATTTGTGTAAACTGTATGGTTTCTAAACATAACATCTAGAGGTTTTAGAACGGCTTTAGCGACTTTAGTTGCTTTGAAAAGCAGACGGGTCAAAACAAGATTCTGAACGACATATTTTGTAAAACAAAGTATTGACTATTCTGAATGAGATACTAGTTTCTGAAACAAAGAAATGTATCCATATATAGTCGTGTTTTAATCAGGATTTTCAGAAATGTACCCATATATAGTCGTGTTTTAATAAGGATTTTCAAGAAAATGATTTGTACACTAGCTAGGTTTATCAATTCTACACTCCCCAAAGTAAAGTATGTATATATGCCATTTTTCTGATGACGTTCAACCCGGTCTTTCCTTCCCCCCCACAAAAACACACACCCCATCCCCCACCCCTACAGTAAAGTATGTATATGCCTTTTTGCTGGCGACATTCAACCCGGCCGGTCTTTTTAAAAGTTAATGTTGACACTTCTTATTTTGGTTGCATTTATATTTCTATAGGCTGGAAAAGCTAAACAAGAATGAAGAGGCAGAAAGATAAAGCCATGGACGAGAATACTACACGGGTCTTTGTACGTTCTACCTGATAAAGTATGAAGGTATAATAACTGTTTTGTAAAAAAAATGATATTGGTTAACAAAAAAAGAGTTTGCTGTTAGAAGAATCAATATGCTGAAGCTTGTACTAATTAACCCAAGATTATTTATATATAGTTCAAACAAAAACACTGCAGCTTCAAAAACTGTATTTGTTGAAAGGGGGAAAGCACATAAAACATGATGGCTAAATGGCCCTGAACACTCACCTTACTGGTATGCAAGTAGTAGCCGAACAGAAAATAGTGTTTATTGTACTGTTTGTTGTTAATTGATATTATTCAAACAAAAACAACATACAGAGTAAAGTTAAGTTCACTTCATTATTAAAAATGACAACATCCGATTATAAGCTCGCGCACGCGCTGTTAATAGGGGCCCTCAAAAGGGTAACCAATGACCGTTGATTGACAGCAGTACAGAAGTAGTAGCCGAATTGTCAAAAACAAATGGATACATTTATGGTCATTATCCCTATTGGACGCCCCATTATGTAAGAAAGATAGCTCTTCTCATTTATGACCTAAATATATTTAAAACACATAACTGCGCATGCATGGTTATCGCGCGGCTTCCCCATGCGCAAATTTGCGCGGAAATGAGTGCTGAGAAGAAAATCATTTATATTTCGGTACATATTTGCTTTTTCGTATATGACTATTCTTTTGATGATGAAAAATGTATCTTTTTATTAAATTAAATTAATATTTTCTATTGAAGAGCTACGAACGTCGTTTGTTTACGGAAATTCGGATACTACTGCTGTTCGGCTACTACTTGCATACCAGTATGGTATTTTATTGTAGACGGTCACACACAATTTGATAAAAGTGCTCTCTAGCTGGTAATCTCAGAAAAACTTTTTATTAAATGTTTAATAAAAACAACGAACTATTTAAGACACCAGATCGTACTTCAAAAAAAAACACATGTGTTTTAATGTTTTATGATAATCTATTTTCAGATTTCGGTTTCTTGGAGAGGCCAAAAATGAATTGAATTGGGGTTTTAAGGCGCACCAACACGAAAGGTTATATGGCGCCTAACAGGAATGAACATATGCCAAGCTTATCCTCCATGTACATCGAGATAAAATATGGAGAATGGGCCTAGAACCTTCTCAACTGCAGAGTTGCTGCAAATTATATTGTAGACACTCCATTTACGCTTACAAATTCGCACCGATGCTGCGTTCGTACCGACTGATATTTTATCGATTAAACACACATTTTAAGTATAAAAAAAAAAGAAACGTTTCATTATAGATTTGATAACAATTATATTACGATAAAAACACAAAAATGAAGCAATTTGAGCTAGATTTGACCGACTATAGTGATGACCCCAGGGTACCCCGTTTCGCCATATAGGCAAAGATGCGACCTTGGGGTCATAAAGGTAAGACCGTGTCCATGTAATGGATATGACCATAGTTTGGCCCTCATTTTTGTTTGTTTTTGCAACCTAACGGACTCCCTTATAACACTCCTCTTTTTTTTAAAGTAGCTATCCCGCTAAATAACAACAAAATTACACTCGAAAACCGTTTATCGAAACTCTATACAGGTGTTCAGGACATACAACAATGTATATGTGCCGATTAAAAGTATAGGTTTATTAACAGGTTCTTAGAATACCTGTGATTGAATATCCGTAAAATGGTGGTAACTCTTTAATTTGAAGCTACAGTTTTGGGGTGTGGTACGGCTGGTTAAAGCCGTCTATACTGTTAAATAATGTAGTTTGGATTCTCAATATATGTAAGTTATATATATTCTTTGTGATCAGTCGGTTTAGAAATAGTGTACATAATGTTTATAAAATGTGACTGTTGTTGGCGGGATAGCTACTTTAATGAGAATAAAAAATATCCGTACAAATTGTTGTTGCCACTCAAATAAATCGGTATCTAATATTTCTCAAGCTTATTAAAATCTTCATTTATAAAAAACATGTTAAACAACCATAAAATTATATTCGATAGTAAGAGGAGCCTATTTAGGTACGGTCCTGAATTTCACTCTATGGGACGGCTCGAAATATTAATATTTGCTAGTAAAAGTAGT
>JAWPHD010017902.1:0-42435 GCA_037043455.1 Cyrtodaria siliqua
TATATTAAAACAATTTTACAATAGTACGGATCAATGGAAAAGGCGTAAACTATCAACAATAGGAAACATCACTGTTTTAGAATCTATGATTATTCCAAATTAACGTACCTTTTTTCAACAATTCCAAATCCACCAGAGTACATACTAAAGAACTAAATAAAAAATGTTTTCAATTCATTTGGAATTCAAAAAGAGATAAAGTCAAAAGGAGAGAAAGTATAAAACAATATGAAGATGGTGGTTTGAAAATGATAGATATACGATATACTTAACCTCCATTAAAGCATCATGGGTAAAAAGAATAATAGACCCAAATAATAACGGAGCGTGGAAAATATTCTACATGAAAGAACTCGAACGCTATGGTGGGATTTTAATTTTCAACTTTAATATAAATGCAACAGATATTATGGGCTTTAAATTTAAAAACACATTTTTAAATGACATTTTGAAGGCGTGGTGTACGGCTAATTTTACAAAAAGTCCAAAACATATAAATGAACAAATATTGTGGAACAATAGCAATATTAAACACAATGGTAGACCCTTAATATATCTTTATTGGATACAGAAACAGACTTGGAGGTCAAAGGTCATATTAGCATTAGTGTCTGTCATAACTCCTAAACTACTGAAGAAATATTGATAATGCTACATATATATGTTCATCATTGTGAGAAAATATAGCACGCATAAGAATCGAGTCTGTACCTCAACGGTCATGGTAACACGTGTAGGTCAAGATCAAATGCGTCAAAATTATGTTATCAGAGGTAATTTTGAAAGTACTAAAGGATTTGATGAAATCCCTGAAAAAGGAGCCATGTTAGCCAGTAGAGCGTTCGCATGTCCTACTGGACCTCTTGATGAAAAAGGAGCCATGTTAGCCAGTAGAGCGTTCGCATGTCCTACTGGACCTCTTGTTGAAAAGGAGCCATGTTAGCAAGTAGAGCGTTCGCATGTCCTACTGGACCTCTTGTTGAAAAAGGAGCCATGTTAGCCAGTAGAGCGTTCGCATGTCCTACTGGACCTCTTGTTGAAAAAGGAGCCATGTTAGCCAGTAGAGCGTTCGCATGTCCTACTGGACCTCTTGTTGAAAAAGGAGCCATGTTAGTAATTAGAACGTTCGCATGTCCTACTGGACCTCTTGCTGAAAAAGGAGCCATGTTAGCCAGTAGAGCGTTCGCATGTCCTACTGAACCTCTTGTTGAAAAAGGGGCCATGTTAGCAAGTAGAGCGTTCGCATGTCCTACTGGACCTCTTGTTGAAAAAGGAGCCATGTTAGCAAGTAGAGCGTTCGCATGTCCTCGCATGTCCTACTGGACCTCTTGATGAAAAAGGAGCCATGTTAGCCAGTAGAGCGTTCGCATGTCCTACTGGACTCTTGTTGAAAAAGGAGCCATGTTAGCAAGTAGAGCGTTCGCATGTCCTACTGGACCTCTTGTTGAAAAAGGAGCCATAATAGCAAGTAGAGCGTTCGCATGTCCTACTGGGACTCTTGTTGAAAAAGGAGCCATAATAGCAAGTAGAGCGTTCGCATGTCCTACTGGACCTCTTGTTGAAAAAGGAGCCATGTTAGCCAGTAGAGCGTTCGCATGTCCTACTGGACTCTTGTTGAAAAAGGAGCCATAATAGCAAGTAGAGCGTTCGCATTTCCTACTGGACCTCTTGTTGAAAAAGGAGCCATGTTAGCCAGTAGAGCGTTCGCATTTCCTACTGGACCTCTTGTTGAAAAAGGAGCCATGTTAGCCAGTAGAGCGTTCGCATTTCCTACTGGACCTCTTGTTGAAAAAGGATACATGTTAGCAAGTAGAGCGTTCGCATTTCCTACTGGACCTCTTGTTGAAAAAGGATACATGTTAGCCAGTAGAGCGTTCGCATGTCCTGCTGGACCTCTTGTTGAAAAAGGAGCCATATTAGCCAGTAGAGCGTTCGCATGACTACTGTTGTATTTATTGTATTTGTATAGGCACTCATTACTCTTCCAGATTATCTCCAATCCCTTTAAGGGACGGCGATAATAATTCAGCTCATATATTAGTTCAGCTCAATGTCAGCTCATATATTAGATCAGCTCAATGTCAGCTCATATATTAGGTCAGCTCAATGTCAGCTCATATATTAGGTAAGCTCAATGTCAGCTCATATATTAGGTCAGCTCATTGTCAGCTCAATGTCAGCTCATATATTATGTCAGCTCAATGTCAGCTCATATATTAGGTAAGCTCAATGTCAGCTCATATATTAGGTCAGCTCAATGTCAGCTCATATATTAAGTCAGCTCAATGTCAGCTCATATATTAGGTCAGCTCATTGTAAGCTCATATATTAGGTCAGCTCATTGTCAGCTTATATATTAGGTCAGCTCAATGTCAGCTCATATATTATGTCAGCTCAATGTCAGCTCATATATTAGGTCAGCTCAATGTCAGCTCACATAATAGGTCAACTCATTGTCAGCTCAATGTCAGCTCATATATTATGTCAGCTCAATGTCAGCTCATATATTAGGTCAGCTCAATGTCAGCTCATATATTAGGTCAACTCATTGTCAGCTCATATATTAGGTCAGCTCATAACTGACGTCTCTGGCACGGTATTTGTACAAGACATCGAAAAACTGCTTTTAAGTCTCAAAACCGGTTTTAAAAATCTGAAAACTGACCTTATCTTCTCTCAAGAACGATTTTAGCTCGACACAACTATTATTGAATTGAATTGGATTCTATAGTCGCACCAACAGCTAAGGTCATATGGCGACTTTCCAGCTTCCACTGGTGGAGGAAGACCCCAGGTGCTCCTCCGGGCAATTTTCGTGCACGGGCGGGCACCTGGGTAGAACCACCGACGTTCCGCAAGCCAGCTGGATAGCTTCCTCACATAAAGATTCCTAGGCCCCTGAGGGAGCGAACCTACAGCGGTGAGGGGCAAGTGATTGCAAGTCAGAGACTCTAACCACTCGGCCACGGACGCCCCGACACAACTATTAAGCGACGGGAAAAATCGATAAACATATACACCTCAAAATAATTTAAGGACTTATTACTTAATCTTTACTATTATGGATTTTATATTCATATAAAAGGTTAATATACATGTGTGTTATGAAACAATTGCAAAGAATACAGCTAAACTTAAAACTTGAAAAAAAAGTAGAATGTTCAATTACTTCACTTTAAAAATGACCCAAATCTAAACATGGTCCTTGACTTATCTTGAGGAGTATACATTGTCGCTTACAGATATGGGGTTTGAGATGTATATATAGTTACCGAACGTAACTGTCATTATCAAATCTGTATAACATATGAAAACCTTTAAAACTACTGACAAGTTTAAAAAACCGGACATTAGCAGAATGTATAGTTATCTGCCATGTCCGACACCAAAGTCTGTTTTCGTTATGTTCTATAGAAGTTCGGAATAATAAAAGATGTAATGGTTTACCACCACTAATTGTATGTAGGTTTACCACCACTAATTGTATGTGAACCTCCGCGGAATAGTCACTATTACAAAACGTAATCCCACTTTGTTTGTTAAAGATGGACATTATAAGTGAGTGGGGAGTCGCCCATTTCTATTCTATTTTATAATAGTATCTCTAACTAAAAATTGTATTTACATGTTTTAATGGATTATTAATGAACATTTTTCAACTTACGAATCTATGCATACACTTTGATGAAAACAAGTTTACCCTTACCCTGTTTAGTAAACAAACAAAATATGTTTTACATGACTTATGATACCATATTTTCTGGTGTTTTTCTCAAGAGGAAATATATGTTTTTGTATGAAAAGTACTCTACTGCAGTATCCATACTTGATTTGAAGTTAAAGAAAATCAGAAATATGCGCCATGTTAACAGTGGTGTCAGTGGTGAACGTGCTTGGTGGTATCATACACACACACAAATGTACACGTATTCACCAATAGGCCTTGCTCTTCGGTGCTAGCCTTATGTATTGTTTTCGGCGTTTATCAGCGGAAGTAACCGGCTCTCTGTTCAAAAGTTAATCGTTTCAATAGCGCGTTGTCTGCTAAAAAGTGGAACTGAACGCTAATACAGGCGTGGGTACCAGCCTGATCATAGTTAGATACTACACAGATAGACGCTTGTTTCCTTTGTGTAAGTTTTCCCGACAAAGAAAGGTCCACTTCCCGGAATAGGGTTAACACATTTGTGCCAAAAATGAGTGTTCATGAAAAGATGTAGCCTTTATGTTAAATATGTACATGTACACGTAATCACCATGTTTTAACAATAGGCCTGATTTTTCTTGTTCATGTTATATTTTCCTTCACTTCTGGAAAACCATCGTTAGGCCGTATATAATTGCACCTCACCATCGTATGATGCGCACACGTTCGAAACATTTAGTTTGAATAATAACAACCCAAAATCAACGTTTCTACTACCATCTATAGTCGTATTGCCTATCGCATATGTTTAAGATATCGGGTATAGACCATGACGACGGTTCTCTAGAAATGAAGGAGCATATAACAAGAACAAGAAAATCTCTTTCACTGCTTCGCAGCATTTCGAAGGTTTACAAATTGGTTACGTCATCGCGCCATAGATTCCCGCCAAAACAAATGTGCATTTAATATCAAAGTTATCATCCAAATTTTGTCATTTAGCAGATTGCCCTATCAGTAGTTTATTTAAATGAAAGAAGTGATAAAACATTCATCTGCATTGTAAAAAACAAACATTCAATGCAAACTATACATCAACACGTGTGGTTAACGGCTATATTGTTTACATATCAACACTGCACTATTTTCTGTGCCGTTGCCTTCCGGCGATCAAAAGCGTCGATATACACACGAATCGGGATCCTCAAGAATGACGGGATTGGCCGAGTTTTCACGATTGTAAAACAAAGCAGGCGTCTATAAAAACAATCGGAAAAAACACTGTGAATACATCGTTTTACAATATTCCGTTAGGTACGGTGTTCCGTTATCGTACCATAACAATCGAGTTGTAAACGCGACGATACGATGGTATGATGGCGATGTACGATTGACCATCGCATTATATAACCATCGCGTTTACAGTTCGATGCACGATGATACGATATCATTTGAAAATGTATATATGTTTTTCTCAGAGCTGTAGATAATTTTTGACTGCAATGAGTATTTACTCTACGGATTCAAAATACATGAGTAACAAGGAACTCGTTCAGAGAAAACATGTTTTTTATATAGTTCAAGCTTTCAAAATATATGTGAATTAATACATTTTCAAAGAAATGGAAGTAAAGTAAAAACAAAAGAAACACTGTATGACCTTAATTTTAGACACATCCTTGGGGCAATTAATCTAAGTTACAAAACAAAATTATATGAGGAACTTTCTTTTAGACGAACACTGACCATTTAATAAAAAAAAAAGTAACCTCAATACTAAGCGAAAGTATATAGTTTTACTGGAAACTAGGACATGTTTTGGGAAGAAAGTCATTCAGAACGAAACTTTGCAGGGATGATCAGTGCCAAGCCTAGTTGCGCATATCATCGCCGTGTTCCGGTTGAATGATTTTTGACAGAGTTATGGCCCCTTATACACAAACTTTATCCAGATTAGTTTTCCCAGGGAGTACGTCATATGACGTACTCCCTGGTTTTCCTGAACCCCTGACTAGATTTCAGTGTATTGGAATGCCATGTCTCCCGTAGGCTTCTCTATGTATTACCATTTTGTTAAGTATCCACAAAACGCCATTTACACCGAAAACATGAGTGTTCACCACATACAAGTTATATTTAGATCAATAATTTGAATATCCATATGCACTACTTTTTTATAATTTGAATATCATATGCACTACTTTTTATAATTTGAAAATTCATAGTCAATACTTTGTTATAATTGTATTACTTATACGCAATTAAATTACAGAATTTAATATTCACAGCATTTTTGTTTTCTATTGAATATAAATATCGCAAAGTAATGAAAGGTTTTGCCATTGAAGAAAAAACAACTACATTGTATTTCCGCCAAATCGTGAAAACTCGACCAATTCCCTCATACTTTGGGATCAGGCTTTAGAAGATTTGTTTGTTTGTGTGGTGTTTTACGTCATTGTCAACCTTCGCCTCTCACCGTTGTGGGTTCGAATCCCACTGAGAGCTCGACTTGTAAGTGAGGAAGTGTCGATTCTTACGGATGGCGGGAGGTGTACAGTACTAGTTCTACCCAGAAAAAGTGGGTAGTCTGCCTCCACCACAAAAAAATCGACCGTCATATATTGAAAATGACGTAAACACCATACAGACATACAAACGTCATTGTCAACACATGTTAGGTTATATATGAAGGTCGATTTTATTTTTCCTGAGTAGAACCAGTACTGTACACCTCCCGCCATCATGCTTCGAAGTAGTGAACGAGATGTTGCGAATGATTGCTTCCATGGACCACAAACGAACGAACCATACTGCAAGGTATGAATGATGCCTTATGCTCAATATCGATCCGTGTATGTTTGGAAAAGGAAATTGATCGGCTACGGCTCGATATTCGTCTGCTAGCTGGTTATTCTGCAGTAGCAGAGTGATACACGCTGAACAATTATTGATGTATCCGCGGAATACCTATAGTAAACTGCAATGACGACGAGATGCATTCACGATATCAATTCCATGTCCAGAATACAGTTACAGCCAAAACATAACAGAAAACTGCAATAAGAAAAAGTTTTAAGGAAAAAAAATAGCACTATTTTATATAGAACTCCTTTCGAATGAACCAGGCGGGAACATCCGGTTGATTTGGAAAGTAAACCTTTTATATGCAGTTATCACCTTTTCCCCAGTGTGAGCTGCTACGTATACAGTACATTAGACGAGAATTATAAGTACTCCGATTTTAAATGCTAATAAACATGTATGTTTCACCAGATTTACTAATGGTAACGACGTTGCGTTGTAAACCTTCGCCTCCCACCGCTCGCGGGTTCGAATCCCACTGGGAACTCGACTTGTAAGTGAGGAAATGTCGATTCTTACGGATGGCGGGAGGTGTACGGTACTGGTTCTACCCAGGAAAAGTGGGTGGCCTGCCTCCACTACAAAAAAAAATCGGCCGTCATATATAACCTTTACATGTGTTGAAAATGACGTAAAACCCATACAAACTAAAAAAATAAAATATTCTTTAAACACTGTATATTTCATATCTTTTAAATCTTTTAAACTACAAGACTGGCCAAAAAAATCGTATGAAAACTAATCAATGTATTTGAAACAGATTCATCAATTAAAATTAAAATTAATAATCAATTCATACAGTTCCCGCTTTAACACTGTCGAGTACGAAACACGGTGTCGCGTTTTTTGAACACAGTGTAGATTTGATAAGATGGCGGACGAGCACGTTTGCGAAAGGTAAGTGTCGTTTAAAGGAAGCTGTATTTCATGTATTTGGTACTTGATTACCATTTAAGCTGAACCAGTTCGTAGGGGGATGTTTTAATTCAACACGCCAGCTCTTCATTAATCGTTTTCTCTCATTTTAAGCGTATAGACTGTGTACAAAACCGACGATTGTCTTGTTTTGTCTTGTTTTGAGAAATCGAAGCGAGGGACGGTCGCTAATTTTGCTTCTTCTGATGAATTGAAAATTTTGTTGCAAAAATGCAAGTATAACCTATTTTTAATCTCCGGAATACATTATTGTAGTCTATTGCTCTGAAAAACATGCCATTGAAGCGTATTATGCATTTAAAATAACACCAAGTACACAGTGTAGAGCGCTTGAATTGTGTTGACAACACGGTGTCGACTTCATCATTTTCTGCCTATTTTAACACTGTGTAGCATTCAAATGTAGACCCGGTGTAGTGTTAAAATATGTGCATCATATGGATGCTATTGGTTATAAGTGAACGCCTAAGTCTACATACAGATAACGTTATAAAAATACGATTACAGAAAATAAAGCCTCTTCTGAGCATTGTCATTAACTGTCATTACATTTAATTTTTCTCTGAACCGATCTCTCAAGTGCCGATTGCGTGGTTTAGAAGTAAGACATCGTACTCTCTCTCTCTCTCTCTCTCTCTCTCTCTCTCTCTCTCTCTCTCTCTCTCTCGCCATGGCCCTGACGAAGTATGGATCACCTTAACTACAAATAACATTCAAGAATGAATGCATTGATCATACAACATATCGACATGGTAATTAAATCTTAGTAAGAACAAAGATCTTGAGTGATATTTCAGGAAAACCTTGCCTTTACAAAAAAGGTTTGGGGTTATTCGAAACGAGGTATTGAAATCTGGACAGTATTTTAAGATCAACTGGTCAAATATGTCACGCCGCTTCAACATAACTTGCATGGAAAGCCGCTTCCTAATCGTGACACAAGCAACGAGGATGTCACAGATTCATTTGAAAATGACTTGGATATGCAAGAAATGGCTGAAATGTTACCAGGAGTTATGAACGAAATGAAGAAAAATGGCCATTTAGAAACATGGATCCAGCTCATTCGAATGATAAGCCACGGTACGTTTCCGTTCGACAACATAACTTTCCTTCTGTTCATGGATGTATTCAGATTCTATTCAAGCGAAAATACGTCAGCTCTACCGTCTTTTTCATGGGAAGTGGTTAAAATTCATGATTGGTACAAAACACCTTGGAAAGTTGGTGTCGGGTAGCAGTGGGAAAGATTCCTTCGATCCATCCGATGCTTTGATGAACTGTGTTATTCCGCATAAAGCTGTTAGTTTAACAAAACTATCACTAGTTCCACCAAATGAAATTAGGCCTGACATTTTAGATTATATCTTGGACAATATGGTAAAAAGATCAATATCCCAAAAGACCTACAAAATATGCTTAGACGGCCAGAAGATAACGCTTCTAGTGGACATTGTGGCGACATTGAAACATAAAACGACCCTATTGAAAGACGTGAATGTCTGCAAGAGAAGGAACACATTGCACGAGCTTCTGCTCTACTAAAACAAATCTTGACCAACATCTATTCACCAACTGGATGAAGACATTAGAAATGAACTGAAGTCATTGTTGGTCAAATTAGTAACCTACCTCAGCAGACGCGTATAATCTCTACGAGAAATGCACCTACAAAAAAAAATGTCTAAGGAAAGATTAATGAAAGAAGCTGACAATGACTGGAAGACATGAAGTTTGTTTTTTCCATAAGTGGCATTATAGCAAGTTTGTACGACATCAATGCTTGTTTAAGCAATCTTCTACATGTTATCGACACTGCATGTCTCACTTAATATCAGCCCCTGAAATACAATTTAATGATATTGCTGCAAAGAGGTGTATGTTAAATATAATTGTTATTATATGTTTTGCTATTCTTGATAAAAATCGTATATTTCCATAACGCTATTTGTGTGTAAAATAAGACGTTTACCTACAGACAATAGGTGGAGCACATACACCGTGTTGTCAACAAAATGAATGCGCTCTACACCCTGTACTTGGAGTTATTTTCGAATATATAATACGCTTCAATGGCAAGTTTTTCAGAGCAATAGACTATTCCGGAGATAAAAAATAGCTTATGTTTATAACGATAATAAAATGTTTTCAATTGATCAGAAGAAGCAAATATAGCGATCGTCCTTCGCTTCGATTTTTCAAAACAATACAATCATGGGTTGTGTACACACACAGTCTATAGGCTTAAAACGAGAGAAAACGATTATTGAAGAGCTGGCTTGTTGAAATAAAACATCCTTGCGCACACTGGTTCAGCTTGAATGGTAATCAAGTAATAAATACAAAGAAATACGGCTACAAATAAACGACACCTACTTTCACACACGTGCTCGTCCGCCATCTTGTCAAATCTACACTGTGTTCAAAAAACGCGACACCGAGTTTCCTACTCGACAGTGTTAACGAGGGAACTGTATGTATTCGATTATCAATTTGATTATTTATTTTAATTTCAATTCATGAATCTGTTTCAAATATATTGATGAGTTTTCATACGATTTATTTATTGACCAGTCTTGTACTTTAAAAGATTTTAAAGATATAAAATATACTGAAACGAAAAAGAAACGCAACTCGGGAATTTACTATATGCTGCTGTTAATCGAATGGTATATGGCTACGTAAGACATTTCCTTTAGGAAAAAAGACTAAAACAACACATAACACAGCAAATTGTATTCCTTCAAAGTCTCATTATTGACAGGGTACACGTTTGGCAGAAACATGTGAGCAAACTTAGGAGGCAACATTTTTCAAACTCTTTACGTGAAACACAGTACTGAAATGGCTCAATTTTTCAAAGAGGAAATTCAACATTTATGAATTTCTTGTTACAATGTGTACTGTGATTAAAACATCACAGTTGTGTCCTTTCTCTAACTAACTGCAACCTTTTTTTCTATAAAACATGTTGGGATTTCTTTGGAATATTATGTGGAATTAAGTGTGCAGTATATACAATATATAACGGAAATTCCCGCGTTGCGTTTCTTTTTCGCTTCAGTATAAAATGAAACTGGAGTACTTATTATAAGTTTCGTCTAGTTTAATTGTCGTTTCTCATCTGCCCAGTCTCTATTGTACCAATCCCTTTAATGCGTCTTATCGGGTCATCGGGTGGAGGGACGTTAAACCTTAGAAAAACAACAACAACAACAACAATGTCGTTTCTCACGTGCAAGAGGGTAATTTCGCGCACCTAAGTGGTCATACAAAGATCCTTGGGCAAATAAATTCATTTTCCTTTTAGGTCTGTGTTTACATACAAGTACCAAGTAACCTGTAATGGTTCAGACACAATTCAGTCATTGAGGTTTTTTTAATGTCATAATTTGTCTCTCAATGACACCGCTATTGTGCTTTTGGACTTCGCAAATGTTCTGCTAATGTTGCGCACCTAAACAGAATTGTATCACACCTTTATTGTATGTTCAATTTAATTCATTTCTAAGAAGCTGTTTATACCTATTGGACATTCTGAGGTATCTTTAGTCTTTCTTTTTCAAATACAGTTTGACCTTTTTAATTATCCGATACTCCACACTGGTGTTCACATCTTGTCAAAGAAGCGAAATGACAGAAAACCTTTGAATTACACACACACACACACACATAAGGACAGACAAAATGCACATGTACATTTTGAAATGTAAGCTCATTTTGATTATCTGATTATTCGCCTAGCGAGACCTAGGCGAATTATATTGTGTGCCATTTGAGCCCCGAGAAGAATCCCTCGTTGACTCGGTATTATGTGTGGACTGTTTATGTTATTGTGTGTGGTGTTATGTATCTACAGTCTACTTGATATAGTGCTGCCACAGTTTAAAGTCTTTGTAATGACGCGGCCGGGGGACTCAAACCCACGACCTCCCGAGTGCAGGTCAGACACCACTACACTTCATTATGTATAATTGTGATTATGTTGGGTAGTGTGCAATGGAAACAGAAATAAGTAGTGGTACACATGTTTTAAAGGGACACACAGCAATCTTAAATTGTATACAATAATTCAAATTAGCACCTCGATTTATTAATCCTGCCTTATTTTGACTTTAAAACAGCCTGCATATAATTAAATAAAAAATTGATATTTCAATTTTCTTCAATATTCTATCAATTTTTTAAATATATTATTGGTGCAATATTATCAAAAGTTAGTAATGTGTAAACACAATCTGTTTTGGACTATTCAAAATCATTAATATTACTGATTGCAAATATGAAAGTTATGTTGAAAACTAACGTGACGCCGTGAGTTTTAAACAAATCAAGATTGCCGTGTTTCCCTTTAAAACTCTTCTATACTAGCCGGTATGATGATAACATTTTGATCGAAAACATAATTCTGATTTCAGGCTGTAAGTTATGCATTGTTCGCTATTATGGTAAAGAAACACTGTCTGTGTATCGTTTGCTAACCGAAATAATGACTACCTGAATGATTGTCTAAATGATATGGCGAATTTGATGCACTGCATTAGTTATTTGGATTGGCATCCATATAGTGATCCCAGATTTCCCTAAGAATAATCATTACTGTACGCTTTTAAAGTTGTAAAGGGTCTGGAGGTTATCTAGAAATATGATGGATGTAAATCCAAATACGAGTAAAACCGCCAAAATGTGTTTAAGTTGCATATTAAAAGCCCACATGCACTAAACTAGGCCTATTGTTAACTTTAGCGGAGGTTGTTACCTTTAGCATTGAAATTGTTACCTTTAGCTGCGGTTGTTACCTTTTGCGGCGGTTGTTACCTTTAGAGGAATTGTTACCTTTAGCGTTGTTGATATGTGAACCATATTGTTTTTTAACTATTAAAACAAAATGTTGTATGACAGTTTCAGTCAATCGTTTATCAGGTTTTATTCGAGCTCTAAAAACATTATTTCGACGCGGGAAACATTAATAACAAACACGAAAGCTATGTCGGAAATGAAGCAAAGAATGCTATTAACGATATATATTCTTCTTGGTAGCGTATACGTTTCTTAAAACACGCATTACGTGGTCCGAGTAATAATTTTCATACCCCATTCAACACCTTCTACAAGAAGCGAAAACGGGGTTGTCTGAGGTATACAATAATGAAATCGTTTGGTCTGAAAAACTCGTCAACTCGGTCAGTGTGTGATACATGAGCCATTAATATTAATTCATTTGATGCTTTAAGGCTATATTACACGTTGTAGCATGGTCGGTGACATGGTCGGTGTCGGTGACATGGTCGGTGACATGGTCGGTGACATTTCCTTTGATGAATGCAGAGCATTAAATCGTTTAATTTAGGGTAACTAAAGGGGTATGGCTATACCGTTCTACAACTACCAGATATTTATGTAATATATAGAGTCTGGTCTCAGCGAGTTGGCTTATTTATACACCGAGATGGGCTACCCATATTTATACACCGAGATGGGCTACCCATCGAGGTGTTTAAATAACCAACGAGCTGAGATAGACTCTATCATTTTTGTAGCATTGTAACACTTAGTAAACTGTGACAACATAGTGACCGTGCTCTAAATTCCAATATCTGGTAGTTATAGTACGGTATAACCACGCCCCTTTAGCTACCCTAAATTAAAAGATCTAATGCTCTGTATTCGTCAAAGGAAATGTCACCGACCATGCTACAAACGGAGGAGAGCAACGGACGTGCACAATAATTTCTATTCAGGTTACCTACCCAATTCCGTTCGTTACTCGCATTACAGGATACCAGCCTATAATTTCAGCGCCAATCACGTCTTTTTTCTTGTACCCTTTTCCACAATGCAACGATGAGAACATCCGGGTTACTAATGGTACCTACACACAAATTAGCGTTCAGTTGTGGAATCGGGTACCAAGGAATTCAGTTTTGGAGCTGTATAGTTAAACAAAAAAAAAGAAGAAATTTTCCATATATTCATTACGAGTGAGTCATTATGAGAACTTCTCTAGTATATTACAATCGTTTTACCTACACGAGTTATACAGCCCCATTATTTGAGCGTTTACATAAAGAAGACAACTTTAACAAAATGCATGTTATTCTTTTCATTTATTGCGTCTTGTGTCTCTCCAACAACTCCAACATTCATATATTAATACATGATTGTACAATGAAACATTTCATTTCCGACTTATTATGCGTGTTTGTTATTAATGTTTCCCGCATCGAAATAATGTTTCCCGAATTCGAATACTTCCCACCTTAATTCCATTAAGCGATGGGAAAGTTTATATTAGCAGGATTTTATAACGGATATTTCGACAATAAAGCACGTTTACTGAAAAAAATGCGATAACTTGTTTACAATTACATACTGATGTTTTAATTTTACAATATGCAAACTTGTTAAGCCGAAATTAAGTTTTTATTGTATACCTCAGCCAACCCCGTTTTCGCTTCTTGGAGAAGGGGTTGGATGGTGTATGAAAATTAATACTCGGACCACGTAATGCGTGTTTTAAGAAAGGTATACGCTACCAAGAAAAAGATATATCGTTAATAGCATTCTTAGCTTCATTTCCGACATAGCTTTCGTGTTTGTTATTAAAGTTTCCGGCGTCGAAATAATGTTTTCCGAGCTCGAATAAAACCTGATAAACGATTGACTGAAACTGGCATACGACAATTTGGTTTAATAGTTAAAAAACAATATGGTTCACATATCAACAACGCTAAAGGTAACAACCGCCGCTAAAGGTAAAAACTGCCGTTGAGGGTAACAATTTCAACGCTAAAGGTAACAATTTCAATGCTAAAGGTAACAACCTCCGCTAAACGTAACAATCACCTCTTCCGCTAAAGGTAACAATTTCAACGCTAAAGGTAACAACCTCCGCTAAACGTAACAATCACCTCTTCCGCTAAAGGTAACAAGGTTAACGCTAAAGGTATCAACTTTTTTCAACATGTACAGTTTCAATGAAAATTGAGTAAACGTGTTACCTTTAGTTACTGTGGCACCTGTGTCGTAATCGCTGTTACCTTTATCGATAGAGGTAATTGTTTACCTTTAGCGGAAGTTGTTACCTTTAGCGTTGAAAGTGTTACCTTTAGCGGCGGTTGTTACCTTTAGCGTTGTTACAACGCCATTAGTTTACATCACAAAAAAACATTTTTCGACATTTCTTTAAATTAAAAATAATATTTGAATCATACCGTCACCATTGCATTATCACACAAGGACTTTTCGTAAATCGCATACTGCCTTATTGAGCACACATCCTTTTTTTAATCAACCTTTTAACTTTTACTCCCACCCTCTCTGCCCCATGTGACCTTGCCCTTAATATAATAACACGAAATGTGACCGGGAGACAGTTTCATTTTGACACCAACATTTCTAAAAAAAAAGAAGTCTATCAAAATCCATCAACTTTTTTTCAAAAGTTATAGACTGAACACGACATATTCACGGTTACCCTTTGACCCACAGTATTATACTGACATTGACCTTGAGGATATGGCCATTTGAACTGTTCTAACATTTCTGTGAATTATCATCAACTTCCTTGAAATTGTTTAATACGTATAACTCGGACCCGAAAGTACCCACGTTCTCACCTTGACCCCCACGTATCACCTTGACCTGGATGACAGGAGCCCGTGAGTAAGATGAGACATATCAACATGTCGACATTAGCCTTTCTGTCAACTTTCTGCAAACTCTCCCAAGAGGTCGCTCACGTGCATAATTGTAAGAACCAATCAGAGATCGCAACAGTTGTGTTATACCCTTAAAGGAGGGCTGGCGCGGCGCAGTCGGTAGCGCGGCGGATTTGTAACCGGAGGCCCCGTGGTGCCACTGAGTTCCGTCGGTGTGTTCTTGGGCAAGACACTTTTCTTTAGCCTCGTCCGTCGAATAGGGACGTAAACCCGGCGGTCCCGTGTATCGGTCTATCCTCCGAGCACGTTAAAGAACCATAGGAATCTATTCGATAATAAGAGTAGGGCAGGTTCCCGGATTCCTATGTATCATTCCCCTCTCTCTGGGGCGGCTCTAAATAACCTGTACTGTGTTGATGAGCCGTTAAACAACATTCAATTCAATTATATACCCTTAAAGAAACTAACCCGCCAAATAACGGCAAAATTGCCCTACAAAACCGTTTATCGAAACTGTCCAGGTGTTCAGGTCATATAATAATGTATATGTGCTGTATATGTGCCGAATAAAAGTATAGGGTTATTCACTGCTTTTTAAAATATCCGTAATTGAATATGCGTAAAATGAATTATGAGTTGGTAACGCTTAATTTGACGCTCCAGTTTTGGAGTTTGGCCTGGCTGGTTAAAGCCGTTTATATTGTGTCTATAGAATTTGGATTCGCAAAACATGGAAGTTATATATATTCGTATATTTTTTTTGCAATAGGTTCAGAAAATATGTACATATATGTTGTACAATTTCACTTTTGTTGGCGGGATAGCTGCTTTAATACAGCTTCCGGTGCCAAATGCGCAGTTGTGTTAAAGTGACCTCGACCTACGTTCATCTACTGACTTGGGAGTTATGGTTGTCCAGTTTCGAGCCCCACACATGGCAACCAAACTTTGTCAAATATTTTGAAAAATATATATTGAACGCAATTACCTACACAATACATCTAATTAGCTTCTAAGGCGTCTCCGTGGTCGACTGGTTAACGACGTTGCGTTGTAAACCTCCCACCGTTGCGGGTTCGAATCCCACTGAGAGCTCGACTTGTAAGTGAGGAAGTGTCGATTCTTACGGATGGCGGGAGGAGTAAAGTACTGGTTCTACCCACATTACGTGGTCCCGCCTTAATTCCATTAAGTGATGGGAAAGTTTATAATAGCTGCATTTTATAACGGATATTTCGACAATAAAACATGTTTAAAAACATTTTTACTGAAAAAATACAATAACCTCTTTAAAAGTACCTATTAAATGTTTTAATTTTACAATAGGCAAACTTTTTAAGCTGTAATTAAGATTTTAGTTCATACCCCAGCCAACCACGTTTTCGCTTCTAGGAGAAGGGGCTGGATGGGGTATGACAGTTAATACTAATAACACTTAATGCAGGAAAAGTGGGTGGTCTGCCTCCACCACAAAAAATTGACCGTCATATATAACCTTACATGTGTTGAAAATGACATAAAACACCATATAAACAAACTAATTGGTTTATACCGTTCTGCAAGTGCGTACTCTATCAATGGCTAAAAGGTAATATGACCCGTACAATAAAATGTCCACGTTTGACCTTTGACCTCCAGTGTGACCTTGAACCTTCTGTTTGCTTGCAAAACATTGTTATATTGACACTAACCTGTTTTAAAATCAAGGTAAATATCCATCCAGCAGAGCTGTAGATAAGCTGAGTTTTTGTGTATTTTTCTCGTAATTTGTTTTACAAAACCCTTCAGTATTTTTTAAATTGTAAGTATCATTACTCATCAACTTACTACATATACTCTAAACTTTTAAAATACCATGAGTATTATATGTGTATTGTCCTGTGAAACAGTTTATTCCATATTTATAGGATGAAAATGGTTCCAAGCATGTGTCTTTTAAAATGTATTAATTCACATGCATTTTGAAAGCATGAACTATATAAAGAAATTGTTTACTCTAAACTAAACGAGTTCCTTGTTACTCATTCATTTTGAATCTGATGAGTAAATACTCATTGTAATCAAACAATATCTACAGCTCCGCCTCCAGTGGTTAACACGTTACAGGCCGGATCCAAGTTTAATCAATCGGGGGGAATTGCGGAATCAGACACTGATATATATGGATTTTATTGAAGATGAACTGATGTTATCGTTTCCCAAAGTAGAGAATAAATACTGAAGAAATCCATTGGAAGCAACTAACTCAAGAAAGAGAATAAAAATAGAAATATTTCCAATTACACCATGATGGTTAAAATGCATTTTTGATGAGTTGCCGTGCGTATTAACACAGACATAATAACACATTTATTAATATGTCTGTGGTATTAAAAACAATAAAGTTTATCTGGAAATTATAACAGGCCATATTATTTTGCATTTTTGTCAGTTATTATTTTATTTCCTTGTATCGTTAACTTTAGCAAATATGTGTAATGTTTAGATATCGACATCACTATTAAAACTGACTAAAACGTGCAAATGATTTAAATAAACAATCACAAGGTTATATGTAATGTCAAGCCATCCAAACTAGTTTTAAATTATTAATTTGAGTTTTCATTCGAGCCATTAATTTCATTTAGCCATTTCCGTATTCGACCATCGCGTAGCGTCGCGTCGCCTGTGACTGCCGTTACGAGATTTCCATTTGTTTCTGACGACGACGCTTCGCCATCGCCAATCTGCACAGAGGTTCGTTTTTCTAACGAGTCGTCTATATCACAATAAAGAGTTTCCATTGGCTGAACGTTGTCGTCTGCTGAATCACTTCCAAAATCGAAGCAGACGAAATGGTCAGTTTCATCCTGTATATTCCCTAAAGACTTAGAATTTCTTCGCACGTTTGTCATACGTTGCAGCAAGTCATCGTCTTGTTCAGGGCTTGAATAAAACCGCTTTAAGACACTGTGTTTTTGAAACGATCCATCCATTATTCCAGCCTGGTATGGATGGCGGGAACACTCCGAACTAGAATCGTTGGAAATTAATCCCACACTTCTAGATGTGTATTCACTGTTTAACGACACTGTACTCGATACGCGACTGCCGGGGTCCAAACTGTTTATATTACAAGCATTGAGCGAATCTAAAAATGTCCCAGGTTGCTTCTGCAGTCCGTTCATGTCGTTTACAGAGCGTCGCGTCATACGCGGCGAACAATATAATCCGATAACGTTTCTAGAATCCGTATCGTGAATGCCATCCGCGACGGAACTTGAAAACCTTGCGATACCATCCTTTTTAACAGACGCTGTGTCGTAATCGGGGTCAGCAAGAGTCATATCCAAGTCTCCGGCAGACCTCGAGTGAGAAAGCGCACCCTGATCAACTTTGTCGTTTGGCGAAGCATTCAAGACAATGGTAGGTACTGTCATGCATACTGAATGAATTTCTCGTCTGTCTAACTTGCATTTGCTGCCTTTCTTCTCCATAGCTGACCTCTCTTGGGAAATTAACCTCAATGGTACTATATTCCGACTGATATTTCGGGCCAAAATTCAGGTTCCGGCCACTGATAAACTCACTTCCAGCTATATGTAGTACTTATTATTTGCTATTCATTATGACATCCGAAAACTGATTCCCAGATGGTAAAAAAAATAACGTCATAATTCATTGCAAAACACAGTTTTAAAAATCACGTCAAGTCGGTTAGGTTGAATCGATAAATTTGAAAACGGCTTCATTATGAATCCTCGTTTTACAGAAGTTTGTCAGCTGTAGCTTTTAATTTAACAACTTAGAATTTCAAAATCAAAATCCTCACACAGTAATACACTCTCTCCTTATCCAAGTGTAGATTGCCTAAAACACTTAACATACAGAAATACGAACATCCTAATTCACATATTTTGAATCGGAAAACGTCTTTTCCTTTTCATGAACGGTAACAATCGTGTTGATAAGTGGTTGTTTGTTGCTAAATCCGTTGAAAACACATATTCGTTTATCTCAGCAAACCTCTGCCTTCCTCCGGACATTAAGCCTAGTCCCAAGTGAGCGCCGTATGCGGATTTAATGCAGATACGCGGCTTGCCATGAACTATTTTCCGATATGTACGACACAGCTTTTTCATAATACCAAGTATAGAAATCGACCCTTTTCGTTACAAGATACTAGTAGGTTCATTCTACATACAAATACTTTGTACAAAGACATACTTCTATTCGACCGTTCAATACCATGTCGTCTCTTTGTTAGAACGGGCAATATGCGGAATATAGTTAATTGGGAGAGTAATGAAAGAAAGGATTTACTAGTATTAAGGCAATCGGATATGCAAAACCGCAATCGTTGATATCCGTAATCCGGTTCGGTTACGGAAATTGACGAAGGGAAAGCCCACGCGTATTGATGTAGAGTAGCTTGCCGTTTCTCAACATCACTAACTGGCGAGAAACTTGGAACATACCAGTTTACTCTTTTTCGCACGTTCCGCCCACATTTGATTATGTTAAGCTCTCTCTGCATGATTCTAGTTTGGAAGAATTCTTATTTAGAAGTAGGCAAACGTGTTTTAAAACGGAGGTGTTGACTAAGCGATCCTAATATTTGCGTGTTTGTATGTAACGGATATTAGAACTTTCAAAAAAGAAAATGTTCCCCATGCAGTGTGCGATATTATTTTATATATACCCCATGCCTCGCACGCATTCGTAGATGTGACAGACAATGCTAACGCAAAGCACCCATTAGCATGTAGCAATGTTTTGGTTAAAATGTTATTTCTTTTAAAACGATTATATTTTGTATAAAAAGAAAGAAAAAAAACGATCAATAAATATAAATATTCTTTAATATTTCTTCCTGAGTTTAAGAAACCGTTTTGAAGTGTCTAGTGTATAAAACTTGTAAATCCAGGGTAGTGTGTGTCGGAAGTCCTCGCTACTGTTACAGCTGTGTTTCAACACAATATGCGTGCATATAACCGGAATAAGACACCTGGTCATAGACAAATAAATGGAGGAGGCTCCTGCCTGGCGAACCAAACATCATCACAAATAAATGGACCGAGCTCCCGCCGGGCCAACCAAACATCACAAATAAATGGACCTGGCTCCCGCCTGGCGAACCAAACGTCATCACAAATAAATGGACCTGACTCCCGCTTGGCGAACCAAACAACATCACAAACAAATGGACCGGGCTCCCGCCTGAAGAACCAAACAACATCACAAATAAATGGATCTGGACCCCGCCTTGCGAACCAAACAGCATCACAAATACAATAACATAGCTCCCGCCTGGCGACCCAAACAGAATCAAAATTAAATGGATTTGGCCCCCGCCTGGCTAACCAAACGACATCACAAATAAATTAATCTAGCCCCCGCCTGGCAAACCAAACAGCATCATAAATAAATGAACATGACTCCCGCCTGGTGAACCAAACAGCATCATAAACCAATGGACATGGCTCCCCCCTGGTGAACCAAACAGCATCACAAATAAATAGTCCTGGCTCCAGCCTGGTGAACCAAACAGCATCACAAATAAATAGTCCTGGCACCCGCCTGGTGAACCAAACAGCATCACAAATAAATAGTCCTGGCTCCCGCCTGGTGAACAAAACAGCATCACAAATAAATGGATCTAGCTCTCGCCCGGCGAACCAAGCAGCATCAAAAATACATGGACAAGGCTCCCGCCTGGCGAGCATCACAAATAAATGAATTAGAAATAAATGGACCTGGCTCCCGTCTGGAGAATCAAACAACATCACAAATGGACATGGCTCCCGTCTGGCGAATCAAACAACATCACAAATGGACATGGCTCTCTCCTGGCGAACCAAACGGCATCACAAATACATGGGCCTGGTTTCTGCCTGGTGAACCAAACAGCATCTGAAATAAATGGACATTGTTTCCGCCTGGTGAACCAAACAACAACAGAAATAAATGGGGATGGACCCCACCTGACGAACCAAACAGTAAAACCAATGAATGGACATGGCTCCCACATGGCGAACCAACCCTTATCACAAATAAATGGGCAGATTATCTTTCTTAGGAGTAGTCTCGGCCAGCCAGACCGTATCATACATATGTCTTACTTGCAGATATCGTCTCGGCCAGCCAGACCGTATCATACATATATCTTACTTGCAGATATCGGTCTGGGCAGATTAGGTCAAGTAAAGCGCCCACTAGCGACTAGCACAATTTATTCGCGCGTTATTTTCACGCTCATAAAGTCGACGTTTACGTGACGTCATGTTGTAAAAACAAGTACAACGTCAATTGTTGATGCAGCAGTTAAACTGTTTAACGTCACTTGCTGTTTCTCATAAGTTCAAAATAAGAAAATATTATTAAATTAACTTAAAAATATGTTTTTTGAAAGTCTCGTTGAATCTCTAAAAATCTCACCAAAATCGCCCAAAACGAGAGGGCAATTTTAAACGTCCTATTTTCTCCCATTTCTGCTCATGTGAGATAGGCATTTTCCTCATGTGAGATAACTCTATCTCACATGACATGTGACTTATGACGTCATGACGTTACGTCGACGTCGTCTTATTCTGGCGTTAAATCAGCAAAGTCATTGATTTAATGCCGGTAATAAACACATAGGCCTAATGGGAGAAAAATAATCCATCATGAGTGATCCATGTGAGATAGGGAAATCTCACCCTCGGGATCAGAATTGCAACCAGGCACTCGGCAGAGCCTCGTCCCTGGTTACAATTCTGACCCTCGGGTGAGATTTCCCTATCTCACATGGATACTCATGATGGATTCTTATATTCCCCAGGCCCTGGTTCTGGATCCGTGTAGCATAGCGTAACGAAGAAATCAGAAGCGGGCCGGGTGACATAGGCTATCTTAGGAGTAGAATTCAAAAAGCAATTTACTTCCGTTATAATACTTTAATCTGTTTTGTACCATGTGTATATGAGACCTTGAATACGGTTATCTTATTAGTATTTAGGCTTAATTATACCAAATCAACCGTATGTGCTCGCCTGGTGCAGTCGTGAGGAGTTCTATATATAGAGGATCTTACATGAGTACTCATTCATTATTGAATTTATTAAACGAGTTGGCAAAATGATATAATACGAGGCTTTTGTCGAGCTTTGTATTATTTTTGCTAACGAGTTTAATAAATTCACTAATGAATAAGAACGACTGTTAGATTCTATTTATCACGTAACTCATATATCGACTTTTACCGTGGAAATTGGATCATGGTCATTATCGATTTTTTTGACAGCGCATACTAGGCTTATTTGAATACTTATATAACTAGTGGTATATCGAAAATATGAAATGGTGTTATTCCACTCTCACACCGTAAGTTATGTGATAAAAAAGAGTCCTAATCATTTTTCTTAAAACTTTTTTTAGTGTAGTTTTTTGTTGATTTTGGGCTGTAACTGTATTCTGGACATGTTATTGATATTTGAAAAGACTATTATAACCTTTATACACGGAGATAATATAATCACCAAACAAGCTTTAATTATAAAGCAATGCACATATATCACGTCAACCACAACGGAACCGTTGACATTATCTTCAACGAAGCAAATTACTAGTATACCGAGACATTCTAATGAACGCATAAATAAAATCAGGTATTTCCGTCTGAATGAGGACATACAACTGCGACGTTGCCTGTGAATCTATATCATCTAGATATCGATTAAAGGCACACTTCTCCGAGTCCATAGAATCGAGTCTTTGAACAGTGGTTTTCTATGGTAAATCAATAGAGCTCTACGTGTGAACAAATACTGAATGCTCTTACAATTAGAATGAATTCATGGCATCGACTTAAAGGCTTTTTTAGGGCGTCTTTTTGTCCTACCTAAAATGAGAAATAATGAAAAGACGGCTCCTTATTTACAACGAAATTCTTTCTGCGCAGTTATACGTGCTATCCTAGGTTACGCACTGGGGATACACTAAGCATTTTAACAGCGATTTCATCCAACATTTAAGGATGTTGGCTGGGCAAGTTTTAAGACGTTCAAGTCTAAGAATTTTATTTTTTATATCATAGTCTTATTTGACAACATAGTTTTTTCTTTTTTTGCATTCTAGTAGATATGGAGGATTTAACATATCAATATTTTTTTCCATATTTTTTCCGTCATTTGTCATTCCGTTTGTGATCATGTTTTGCTGTCAACACAATAAGGGGTATTGGTAGCTCAGAGTAAAATTTATCCTTTTGCTAAGAAAAAAAAAGATTTCTGTTTTACAATATTGGAACACATATATAAAAGTAGATACTGAGCTAATTTTATATTCCTTTCGATCTCTATGTCAAAAATTGTGTGTACAGTATTTTACAGTGAAAATGTCAAAATGTGTGTAATGTAACGAGTGTTTAATATACAAGTTTTAAAAAAAGTTGAGCATTAGAACCATACTTTTTGTTATCTTGAATTTTTTTTTTATATTAACGGTCGATATTTGTTTGCTTTTTAAAGTAAAAAGACGAATGAGGATTACAATGTTTGTGTATGTTTTGAAAGATATGTACATATGTAACCGAAAATTGATCGTTGTTTTTAAATAAATTTAATGAAATGAAAACATTTGTAAAAATGTTCAATGAATCTATTGTTTTGTTCTCTTTTTAGTGAAATTTTGCAGTTAGAAATATGTCTCTTCTTCAAAGATGTCTAATGGAAAATAAAGTGCGATGACATACCCTGTTATTGATAATTTTGTATCTAAATGATATCAAAGAAGCTTTAAATATCAATTTTAAAAAATCTCAGCACTACGTCAATTCAATTTTTAGATCTAAAATATATGGTGCTTACACCACCGTGTATACTGAAAGGAAAAAGAAACGCAGGGTGCGTATTTCCGCTATATATTACATATACTGCACACTTAATTCCATATATATTCCAAGGAAATCCCAAGATGTTTTTTAAAAAAAAAAAGTGCAGTTAGTTAGAGAAAGGACACAAATGTGATGTTGTAGACGTTTTAATCACAGTACACGTTGTAACAAGAAATCCATAAATGCTGAAGTTCCTCTTTGAAAATTGAGCCAGTTCAGTACTGTATTTAATGTTAAGTGATTGCAACATTTAAAGCCTAAGTTTGCTCACCTGCTTGAGCCAAATGCGCATTCTGACGATAATGAAACTTTAAAGGGGTAACCATTGGTGTGTTCAGTGCTGTTTAAACCTTCTTTCTAAAAGGACAGGCCTAATGTCGCCCTGTACCATTCGATTAGCAGTAGCATATTTAACATACAATATATAGCGGAAATACGCACCCTGCGTTTCTTTTTCCTTTCAGTATAATTTATGATATTTGTTATCCTGAAATAGAATAGTTTTAAAAAATTCAGATGTTTCTAGAAAAACCCAGATGTGGCATTTTTGATTTTTAAACAAAAAATGAATTTCTGTGTTTAGAGTACCGATTGTTGTTGTTGTTGCTGCTGCCGTTTTTGAAAAAAATAGTATGTGATAATTGATATTTTAGTATTGTCATTCAACAGGGTATGTCAAATTTCGAGACGGAAACTCTATATTAAAAAAAAAAATAATAATAATAATAAATCGACCATTGTGTAAAGCATGATTTATCAGCGTAATGCGTTTTCTGTACTTAGACCCTTAACAATGAGTTTTAAAAAGCATCCAGCATGTACAATGGTTAAATCTTGTAAGGAAAAGACGATGATAACAGTACAAGTAGATCAATTAGACTTGTGTTTTGTAAAACGAGTAAATTGGAATAATTAAAGGGGACGAATGGTTAGTGGTTTGCGTTAATCGACCAATTCGTGTTTCTGCATTGGTTTACGTTAATACAGGGTGTCCACAAAGTAAGATAACACTTTCACGTCTAATTAATTTCCCATTAGTACGGCATGAACCCTACTAAAATTCAAATACCCATAGAAGAAAGTTGAAAGTTTTTTATGCAAAAAAATCAAGTAAGTAAATACATAAATACATTATTTACAGAGTTTTTGTCCAAAATACCTTAATCTGTCTTTGACGTCATTTTAGTAATTTACACATGGTAATTTATGACGTTCTCCAAGTGACGTCCTTTCAACAGCTTCCCTTGTCTAACTCGTATAATGAAATTTTTAACCACACTGCTACAGGTTTCTTTGCTGATTTTCTTCACTTCCCGTCTGATATTCTTCAACAACATATCTGTGTCTACGGGTTTAGGTTTGTACACCACTGACTTAAGGAAGCCCCAGAGGAAGAAGTCGCAGGGGTTTAGATCAGGACTGTGGGCAGGCCAGGAAACTCCACACTCCTTCACGTCTGGGTATCGCCGGGATATCACTCTGTCGCCGAATGTATCATGTAGGAATTCTAATACCACATTAGACGTATGCGGAGTAGCACCATCTTGCATAAACCAGATATTTTGCATATTTTCTGGTTGCTTTTGAAGCGCAGGAATGAATTTGTTTCTAAGAAGAGACAGATACCGCTGTGAATTTACTGTATCGTTGAACACATATGAACCAATCACTCCATGTGAGGACATCGCACACCAAACTGTTAATTTTTCACTATGCAAGGGTCTCTCGGTGAAACAATGCGGCTGCTCATCTGCCCAGAATCGCATATTCTGCTTGCATACATGTCCAGACAAAAGGATATGAGACTCGTCAGTAAACCAAACATTCTGAAATGCATCAGCGTAATTGTCGGCGACGTCAGCTGCCCAGCGACAAAAGTCAAGTCTTTGAACCTGGTCTGTGATAGATAATTTCTGCATAATCTGAATTTTGTATGGGAAAAGTTTAAGATCTTTCCTCACTATATTGTGAACAGTCGGTTTAGAAATACCTGTCTTTAAAGACGTTCGCCGCACTGATTTCTCTGGACTGGAACATAACAGTTCCTGAAGTGAACTCACGTTTTCCTCGCTTCTACTGGACCTTGGCCGACCCGATTTCGGAATATCATTTAGCGATCCATGTCGTTCAAATTTATTGACAATCTTGTAAATATGTTTTCTACTCACAGTTGCATTCTTAAAATGAGATTTAAACTTCATCTTAACATCTGTGACGCATTTAGTTTCGTCATTTTGAAAATAACAACTTATTTTGATGACGTCATGACGTCGCAACGTTATTACATTTAGCGCGCTTTTTATACAACCGTCTGAAACTTCAAGTGATCCCCGATAGTTTGATGTAAGATTCTTACAAATAGCCTGAAATATCGCTAAGTTATGAAGATATCAAAGTGTTACCTTACTTTGTGGACATATAATGATCAAAAAAGTTTCGCACCACATTTTAGGGACATAAGATTAAACATATGAACTTTGATATTAGTGTTAATGCTAGGTAAGGATGTGATTTTCAAAAAAAGCTTGTTATTTTATTATTTTCTAAACAAAGTATAAGAATTACCTCCCATATATTAAAAACAACTTATTTCACTATACAAACGAATTGTTTTGAACAAATGTAATGTTTGGCACTGACAAGACTTGCCCATTATGTCCATGTTTAAAAACCGCTGAAATGTGTTCAAAAACGATTGTTATTCTCAAACAAAACATTCCAAATTTCGTATTTTAAAATTACCTCCCTTTTTATTGAAATCAGAACGATTTTCGATAACCTATTAAAGGATGTTCCCATCATATTTTCTTTATTTTAATCACCGACTTTACTGGCAAATGACTTTGTAGCATTATTTTTGGTCATATCTATGTCACGTTATCATTAACCCCGAACATACACGGCTCTGTATCTCGTCTATGGAAATGGCATGCATTTTATGTGCTCAATTTATTTTGCTCAGTATATTTCCAATAACATCGTGTTACAACAAGGGGCCCGATAACATCAAGTTCCTACAGCCATAGGTTATACCAATTTTGTCTATTATACCACACAAATACAATTGTGTGGTTTCACGTTGTAGCTACTGTGAACGTAATTACTATCGAAAGCTAAGTTGAAGATTGCGTGTGCAAAAAACTTATCATCAAATGATCGACGAGTTCAGCTTAAAAATTGATGCCGACGATCAATGCCCTGGAAAAAACTTAAATCGCGGAAAATTGCGTGATTTGTAAAATTAGCGTTATGTGATACAGCTGCTACAATTATCAGGCGAATAATTCACCAACTAAAACGTATATTACTCGGTTGCAAACGAAAGTGTGCACTCAAGCTTTTTTTTTAATTTATTGTACAAAGTATGTACGAAATATAATGGCATGTAAGCTACCATTGTTTTTGCCATTCTATTAAATTGTCAAGATGGAATTTGTTTTTCGATAGCTTAATCACTGAGTATGGTCAACAACAGGTGAAAAGGGTAGGGGTCAAAATCAAAAATCGCAAAACAGTCCAAAAGAATATGTTGCTTCATTTTTTCAAATTGTGATTGAAATCGCATTTTTGTCAGATTGGAATCTATCACGCAGCTTAGTGATAGTGTTTCTATGGCAATTAAATGCCCTAGCGACAGCAGCGACGCTGTCGCCTCCCGTAATCATGACTAAATCTTGAACCCTCTGGTTTTCGGTAAGCCGTGGCATGTTGAAAATACAAAAGGAAATAAAATGCGTTGTGTTTTTTCGTTTATCTAAACGTAAGAGAATTCAACCAAACGGGTTTTTATCTACACGGACCATTTCCACGAGATTCACGTGCAAATCATGGAAAACAACACAAACGCTTTTCCCGAGCAAAACAAGTGTGTATTAACCGATTTATTTCCATTGGCAGATAAAGATTCTTGTCAAACTGCAAAGAAAATTCTCAGGATTTTATTGGTCAATGGGCCGTAGACATGAGCCCATGTCTACATCTCGCGACGTGAACATAGGACAATTTCCCCGTATGTACCCCATACCTGCAATACACAAAAACAAAATGGCGACGATAACGTTGCCGATTCGTTTTGGAAACCGCCGATTGTTTTCTTTCTTTTGTTTTTCTGCGCTTTCCATCGTGTGTAATGGTCTGAAATAATCGTAAGTATATATTTTTTTGTAGTTTTACAGATAATAAAACGTTAACATAACGTTAGTGATAAAATACGTTTGATTTATGAGAAAAATCCGCCAAATATAACGTTAGAGCGATGACGTCACGAAAATAAACGTCCAGTTAGAGGCACGTTACGGGTAAATTGGCGCAATAAAAATGAAGGCGTGTTTTTGGCTGTTTTTTCTTCAATAAATGGTTACAACTTTGAACTGTGACAAATTCGTTATTAGGATTCTTGCCATGGAAGATGGGCTCTCATTCCCTGTCTGGAAAGTATATTCCCCCTCACCTAAGGGAATGTGAGCCCATGTCCACTGTCAAGAATCCGTATAACTAATAATGTATACATGTATAGGTAAACGTTTGAACACTGTACTGTAAATTAAAGGAAAATATTTGAATTGTAAAAGGGCACACTTTCTTTTGCAATCGAATATATTAGATTTATCAAACAATTGACTTTAAAATAAATAAAAATATGCCTTCACCAGTAGGGCTGAAACGAGTACCCGGGTACCCGCGGGTCGGGTCCGGTCTCTCGGGTACCCGGGTACAAATTTATTACCTGTTACCCGATGTTACTCTTTCACTGCCGATTTTCTGGGTAATGTTTCTGTGTTTGCCAAGTTTATTTTGGTCAAACTTACATATAAACATTTCCGGATTTGTTTACCACCAGATGTAGTATTGATAAAGTTATCAACCGTAAAATGGTTATAAAATGAAAGTTTATTGTGCGGATTTCAAGATACTATATGCGGTCCCTAATCCTGGACATTGACAGTCAATTTCAAGTCACCGTTCGGCGACAGTGGCCGTGAAGGAGTTTATTTTACAAGAGGGACGTTTATATTGATAACACGTTTGATTTATTTCATGTCTTTCGTTCCAACTCTATACTATTGTACTGCTCGAAATAAATGTAACACACCGGGCGTTGTTATAAATTTGTACAAAATTACTTTTTGCGGTTTATTGAGAACAACAACTTGATCAAGCACAAACACAAACTATAAACAAGCGTGATTAAACATGTATGGATGGCCGTAGGGGAAACCCAATGAAAGTTATGCCGTTTCCATTGTCGGGAGAGGAGGCGCCTCCTGTTTAACAGCAGACTCTTCGCGTTGGTCAGTTGACGTGGTAGCAACGTCGGCCGTGGCGCGTGCAGACGGGACAGCCATTGATGGGACAGGAGATGAAGTTTCCGATGCGGGGATCAGTTTGTGGTTTTTGTTTAAGAATATAATAGCATCCGCAGTGCCGGGGTCTAGAGCCGACCGTTGCTTAGTGAAAGTAAGACCGGCCGTGCTGAAGGCTCTTTCAGAAGGGACCGATGTTGCCGGAACACTCAATAGTTTTCGTGCCAATGCCGCCAGTTTGGGAAATTTCACCGATGACGCATCTCACCATTCCAAAACATTAAAAACAACCCTGAATGCACCTCACTGGTTCAGCGAGGTAAGAATTCAATTCATCGATTGTTTCTGTTTCATCGTTTATTTCAATAATGTCACCCATAATAAATTGCAGGGCACTGACATGCTTTTCAAGTTTAGGCACCTTTGTGGGCGTGCCATTTTGGTAGAAGAAAGGGGGACAACCTTTTGAAACAGCTTAAACAGGTTTAATATGCGGGTACTCGCGGGTAATTGTCCGACGGGTACCCGGGTACGAATTTTGTACCCGTTTCAGCCCTATTCACCAGGGAGTAAGTATACTGCCTTCACCGAGTTTCTAAACAAATAAACTTTATTCTCAAAATGTGTCCTCATCATGAGATTCTAAGGTCATTATGTAGCAGTTGGTACAATGTGGCTCATGGCAACGTCTGGAATAGTATATCTGTTGAAGTTAACTCAAATATATTGAGTCATGTGACTGAAAAAATGACGTAACACACATTTCTTTATATTTTTGCAATAATTTATATCACAGATTTATTTGTTTGCATCAACCATTTCATAAAGGATCATCTCTTCAGCTACATCTTCGTCAGATGTACTCATAACTGCACGCGCACCACGGAACTTCCGGAACTGCTGATTTTTTAAGGTTTGCAGTTGATCTACTGTTAGGATCGGCGACGTGTACCATATGCTAGGCGAAGTGAGGTCTTGGTGCCAGTTTGGTTCAATTAAAATGGGTGAGTCCAATCCGTGGTCTCCGGTCTCTTTCCTGACCTTTCTCTCAAGGTCATAGACACGCTGAACAATGTCGTTCGCTGTAGACTTCAGAAATTCTCGTTCTTCGACTTGCATTTGGATGTGCCTGTCGACCTGAATTTGCTACGAATAAATTAATAATTGAAATAATTAAGATCAATGATCGGAACAGCGTTTTTAATATTCAATATATCATCATTTTCACTCTTGGTATCATCATTTTCATTCTTGGTTTAATTGTTAAACCCTTTTTGTCTCGCCCACAATAGTGGGTAGCGAGACGTAGCAGTCACATTTCCGGCGGCGGCGTCGGCGGCGGCTACACCTTAAACCAACTATATCTTAACAACGCTGCTCGAATTTTTCTGAAACTTTCTTAGATGCTTTATTGGGTCAAGGGACATCATGTAATGCCGAAATTACCACGGTCAAGGTCATATTTTGCTTTTTTTTCCCAAAACGTAACCTTGGTTTGGTAACTTAACCTTGGTTAGGTAAGTTTACTGTATGTGATTGCCTCATTTTCTAGTTTGCGTTATTTTTCCAAAATTTAACCTTGGGTAGGTAACTTAACCTTGGTTAGGTAACTTAACCTCAGTTAACTGTATGTGAGTGCCTCATTTTCTTTGTTTTATACTTGGTCATATGTATTGTTGGCATTGGTGGACATCATTGAAAGACACAAATTACCAAGGTCAGGGTCATATTTTACTTATTTTCTCCAAACGTAACCTTGGTTAGGTAACTTAATCTTGGTTAGATAACGTAACCTGAGTTAACTTTATATGATTGCCTCACTGTAAGTCTTTGATACTTGGTCATATGTATTGTTGTCGTTAGTGGACATCGCTGAACGACAAAAAATACCAAGGTCAAGGTCATATTTTGCATTATTTTCCCAAAACTACACTCTGGTTAAACCACTTAACCTCAATAACTTAACTTCTTACGATTACCTCGCTTTTATGTGCTTGATACTTGGTGATATGAAGTGTTGTCTCTGGTGGACATCATTTAAGCACAAGTTTAATAAAATATTTCATATGCGGTTTGCCTCAGTGGGCGAGACTCCCTCCGACCGAGGTCTTGATATATGTAGTTACGTAATGGCGTGGTATGGCTAAGCAGATAAATCCGGTTTAAGCTGCCCAGACGCCTGTTCGGTACCTCGTTTATACTTATTAGACTGTCTACATGTCCTAGTAGCATGGTCACTGAAATACTCTTTGTATTTGAACAGGTGTAAATCGTTTAACTGAAAATTACACCTGTCAGAATAAATGGTGTATTCTAACTAGCAGTTATTGTAAGTTAAAGTATGACAGGTAGCTTAAATGTACATGCTACAAAACAAATAGAGTATGCTCTCATCTGGTTGCTTGGTTTAAACACCTCGATGGGTAAATCACCCAACTCGATGAGACCATACTCTATATATTACTTCCTTACGTTTTTTAATGTGTAAAATGTTTGAGACAACTCCAATTATCATCAAATAAAATAATCTGCATTAAGCCCCTTTGAATTATTAGCTTCGATATTTCAGAGCTATTCAGAAATGTTTAGCATTATTTTATTTTGATTCTGATTGCAAAATATAAAAAATATACTTAATGCCATTAAAAGTGCAAGTTTTTTTTTTATTTGTGTTTATTTTTAATTAAAATGTCTCCAAGATCGATTGCATAATTCCGATTTTACTTCTTTCAATACATGAATTTGATCGGTCACCAGATTTATAGGGAATGTGGATAATTTCTAACATGTACATAACACTACAATCGATCTTGGAAATAAACACAAAATAAAAAAACTTGCACTAATATATATATAACCACTGGGATGACAGCCAGTCTAGTTACTAATAGGTGCATTGCCGCTCTTCTTACTAGCATTGCTAGCAGTGAGAATGTGTGTCATAGAGCTATGAACCCAAAAGTTCGAAACATAAGTAAAATATGGGAAACGATTCATTCCTACGGTGTCCTGTTAGTACGGTGTCCTGTTAGGGCCATGTTACCATCGCATCTTACCATCGACCATCGCATCTTACCACCGCATCTTACCATCGACCATCGCATCTCAACATCGAAACGGTAAGATGCGATGGTAACATGGCCCTAACAGGACACCGTAGAATATAGACGTTGTTCGTTATCAACTTCTGGTACTCGTTTAGCCCGCCTATCTCTAGATACGTTGTTGACGTATAATTTTCAGTCGTACATAGTCGGCAAATTCCATCATTCGTGTATGTGTTTTGACTGACAACTATGAATCTTGACATGTTGCTAGCCGGATGTCAAGGGGGGAGAACATATTTCAATGTTGCTATATAAACAGGATTACTATGTTCAAAATCCTGACATTTTGTTAGCCGGAAGTCAATGGGACAGAAAATACTGCACTGTTTCTATATAAACAGGACTACTTTGTTCAAAATCTTGTCATTTTGTTAGCCGGAAGTCCATGGGACAGAAAATACTGCACTGTTTCTATATAAACAGGACTACTTTGTTCAAAATCTTGTCATTTTGTTAGCCGGAAGTCAATGGGACAGAAAATAGTGCAATATTCTAAACAAACAATATGTATGTTATGGCTGTTAATGTGTGTGATAATGTATGATTTTCATTGCAAGTCTGTACAATACATATCGACGTTTTCATGTAAATAAACTTAACTATCGATAGTACAATCGGCTAAATGACATTGCAAAGATAAATGTTATATTGAGTTTGACTGCTAATGCCTGGCGCCACCGTGTTAATATGACATTATCAATATGGATTCCTTCTAGATACATTCGAGATACGAGTGAATGATTATTGCTGGAGCCTTGAGGCTCCGACGTCGGCTATCTTTATCCCGGACTCAGAATGTAGTTCCTATAATAAAAAGTAATCCCTCCTTTTTTGATGGAAATGGGCATTATAAGTAGGGGGAAACTGCCCATTTCTAGTCGATTTTGTGGTTATATGTATAAGAAGCGTATTAATAGGTTATAATGGATCATTGATGAACATTTTCAAAATTTCGACTCTATGCTTACACTTTGTGAGCAATGAAAACAGGCAAGATATTTCTTACATGTCTTGTGACCCCACGTTTTCTGGTGATTTGTCAAGTGGACAAATGGACAAATAGTTTTCTATATGAACATTACACTGCTGCATTATCCATACTTGAGTTGAATTTGCAGCAAATCATTAATATGTTATTCTTTAGCATTGGTGTCTATGGGGAAAATAATTAGTGCTTTCATACCTTTAGGGATACATTCTACAAATTATGATCTGCGCATGCGCGTAGAACTAGATCTAACTGTTTTTACTACAATAATTAAATGAAGCCTGGTTCCCTGGCATCCCACAATGTTTTGCACAGTGTGCAAAGCATTGTGGGAGGCCAGGAAACCAGGCTAGAATTAGATACACATTTTAGGACTCACAAAACTATTATCTCCCTTGAATACTCATGCCCTACAGATGAAGGAGGTAGATTTTAAAAAAAACAAGTCCGCTTTACTACATTTTACAGGATACATTGATTTATCTTTACAAGTTCTAAATCTCCAGCATTTTAGGAAGAGGTCACAGAAAAATGCATGTTGATATAAGATTTCTAGCTAATTCTGCCTCTTTTTACACATCATGGGTCTAATCACCACGGGGTTGCATTTTTTTCTAAATTTTGATAGGTGTGACACCTATCAAATATGAAATTAAAAAAAAGTTCAATCTGGTAAATATTTGTTAATTGTGTTTTAAATTGCAGATATTGGATCAATGAAGAATTTAAGCATAAATACATGTTGTAAATTTTGTTTATCTCTATGCCACGAACAAAAACATTACGGTGGAACCCTATGGAAAATTAAGTGTGATGTGATACAGTCTATAAATCTGTTTTCAGCATACGAATACAGCTGGTTCCAAATCACTATCGTCACTGATTATTGACTGATGTTAAACTTTATTAAAGGGACAAATGGCAATCTTGATTTTTTAATAGCTCGCGGCGTCCCGTTAGTTTTTCTACATAACTTGCATTTGTTCAAAAATTAATATTAATTATAAGAATAATATAAAGGAAATTGTGTTTGAATATTACTAACTGTTTATGTTTACAGCTATATATCTATCTCTTTTTGGTGCAGTCTGTTTTTAAAATAAGCAACAGCCCTTAAATCATTAAGCAGAGTTGATGAAACTTTAACGGAAGCATCTTCTAAAGAGTTTGAATAGGTCTGCTCCACTGCTACTTATTCTCATGAACTATTGATCAGATTTCAATAATAAAAACCATCTAACATTAAACCCTTTCTTTTAACGTAAATTTACATTGCTAAGACTGAGATTTCCTTCACCGACGCTAGTCTTTCAATCCAATTGCTATTATATTATCATTAAGTTATCCTTTTGTTTTAACTATGATAATTTGCCAATTTTTCTTATTCTAACCATGATATTTTCCCAATTTCTCACATTTTAATCATGAAACAACGTTCTATTTAGTGATCCATAACATTATACAACACAGATGCCAAAATTAAAAACATGTCATTTTGTCTCATGATGACTAGATTATCTAGTGTTCAAATATTTCATGATTGTTGACAATTACTAATAAAAAAAATCTAACATCTATACACTGTTCGTTTGTTTTTATTATATTCATTCCCCTTACTGTTTTCTTATGTAACTGTTCTGACTGGCTTGTCAAGGTTCATACAGCCTTAAAAAGTCCTTAAATCCACTCCAGCCTTTAAAGGTCCTTAAATTCTGACGAAATAGCATTAAAGTCATTGAATTTCAAAATCAGTCGATTAATTATACAATCTGACGTAGTTTAAAAAAAATCGGGGGGAAAAAAAATCGCCGATATTTTTATCATTGCTGGTAATAAAATAACAGTTAACCGGGCCTTAAAAATGGATTATTAGGGCCTTAAAAGTCCTTAAATTTCAAAATAATAATTCTGTATGAACCATGCTTGTGAGGCTGTATCACTGTTTTCTTGTACTGTTTGTTATGCGTAACCTTTGGTTATATGCAGAAAGGTGTATTCAACTGAATACAATGGTCGGTTATGCAAACACTGCGTTATTTCTTCAGAAACCTCGCATAACTCGCTTAATACACTCAAGAGATATGAAAACGCAACACGGGAATTTCCGCTATATATTGTATATACTGCACACTTAATTGCACATAATATTCCAAAGAAACCCCAAGCTGTTTTGTAAAAAAATAGTTGCAGTTAATTAGAGAAAGGTCACAACTGTGATGTTGTAGACGTTTTAATCACACTACACCTTGTAACAAGAACTTCATCAATGTTGAAGTTGCTCTTTGAAAAACTGAGCTAGTCCAGTACTGTATTTAACGTAAATAGTTTGCAAAATGTTGCATCCTAAGTTTGCTCACATGATTGCGCCAAACGCGTACTCTGTCAATAATGAAACTTTGAAGGAATACTATTTGCTGTATTATTTGTTGTTTTAGTATTTTTTCCAAAAGGAAAGGTCTTGCGTAGTCATCTACAATTCGATTAAAAGCAGCATATTGTACATACAATATATAGCGGAAATTCCCGTGTTGCGTTTTCATATCTCTTGAGTGTATATACATATATTCTCTCCCTTTATTATATATACCTGAATTCACAGTATCCCCAGATCCGGCACCTTTCATTGTCACTGTCTCAATATAGCTGTGTGTGGTTGAACGCTTAAATGTGGCCCACTCATATGAGCTATAATTGTATGTATGTATGCGTCTATATGTTAATTGTGCCTTCAGACGAGTGTGTTATGATGTAGAGATACAGTTTATCAACGTGTGTTGCAACTACCTTTTTAAGGAGTGAATATATACGCTTGATTTCTGTGTATCTCGTCATAGCTAGGCGCCCTGCCGTAGTTCGTCCGAAGGTTGTCTGTCCTTGGTAGTTCACAAATATTTCTCCCCATATATACACTGGTCAAAATTGCTAACCGGTCATTTTATTATTTGGAATATTATATCAAATATTGTATATTTTGAGTTGATATTTCATACAAATAAATATGAGCAGCAAACAAAACTATCAATACACTTTGTAACTTCAAAATCCGCACTTCCGGTCTCGTGGCTTATTTTGGCGCGAAATCGCATTATTCTCCCGTGCTGCACGAGGTAAGATTTGAACATGTGTTTGTGTTCTCGAAATTGTTTATCGTTTCAATCCCAAACAAAAACTTACTAAAAATTAAATAAAAAATGCGTCGCATGACAACGGAAGAGCGTGGACGGGCCGTCGGTATGATTATTGCTGGTACTTCGATTCTGCAGGTAAAGGACATTGCGTAATTTGTTCATTTTTATTAATTTATTTAATCGATTTTATACGTTTTATTTTCTCTTTTTCAAGTCCAGTATTGTGTATTATAATATTCCTCATCCTTCCGGCAGGTTAGTTTATTCATAAGTTTACTTGTCTGTCCGTCCGTCCGTCCGTCTCTTCGTTTGTTCGTTCGTACATGATTCTGTCTAACCATGTTCATTATTTCTGAAAAAGTCGCAAGCATGAGTTGTTTTATATGTATAGGTAGCCAGAACAGTCAACAGAAGTTTTTCAACAATTCACGACCTTTGGCTCAAGTACAATCGCACCGGAAGTGTTGATGACCTTTACCGAAGGCCAAAAAGACGTGTGACAACGCAGCGTCAAGATCGCTACATCCTTGTAACACACCTTCGTAATAGAAGAATAACAGCGACTGATACTGCCAGACGTTTAATAGGCGTCCATAATAGAAACTTGAGTGATCAAACAGTACGAAATCGACTACGGATCATGGGATTGAGAGCGAGAAGACCTTTTGTGGGATTAGTATTGACTGGAAGACACCGGCGAATTCGTCTTCAGTGGGCCAGAAGGCATTTGAGGTTCACCAGAGCAGACTGGGCAAATGTCGCCTTTACAGATGAGTCCAGATTTAATCTTCAGAAGTCCGACGGTAGAGAGCGAATTTATCGACGACTTGGGGAACGATATTCGGATAATTGCGTCAACGAAAGATCTCATTTTGGAGGAGGGTCAGTGATGGTTTGGGGAGGTATTAGTTTGCACACTAAAACTGATATGGTGGTTGTTCGAGGAAACCTGAACGCAGACCAATACCAGCAACAAATACTTCGACCAACGCTTATTCCCCATATTCGCGCTAACCGTGGGATGACATTCATGCAAGACAATGCACCTTGCCATACTGCAAGAACTACCCGTCAGCTACTTCAGGGCAACAACATTCGAACAATGGAGTGGCCGCCATGTAGTCCGGATTTAAATCCAATCGAACATGTGTGGGACGAAATCGACCGTCGTGTGCGACAGTTACCAAGGCAACAACATATTGCTGACCTCACAAGGGACATAGTCAATGTTTGGAATAACATACCTCAGCGTTTTCTACATAACTACATAAATTCCATGCGACAACGCTGTTTAGCTGTTGTACGCGCAAACGGCGGTCATACGCGATATTGATTTTTGTAAATTTTGAAATTACTGGTATCTATGAATTTCGATAAAATAAACTTCTTTGAAATTCATAAAATACTTTGCTTTACTGATGTGATTACTTGTAGAACATTTTTCAATACATTTATTTCCAATTTCACATATATTATTTTTTTCTGAGACAAATAAATAAGAAAATAACAAGTGATCGGTTAGCAATTTTGACTAGTGTATATATATATATATATATATATACTACTGTTCGATCGGTTTGATTCATAGCTCTATGGTAGGTGCAAAATTCAAAAAAACACAAGAGCTATGCTTCTCTCACGGCTAGCGGCCTGAATGTTTTGTTTCTACGATGTTACCGTCTGCCAAATATAATGACAAACACATAATTGAATATAGCAATATTTAATGGAAAACTCACACTTTTCCATGATCTAAGACAAATATAATCAGCTTATGTACCCATAAATCAGGAAGCATTACATAATGCATGGTTTTACGCGCTAAATTACGACAGTAGCCGTATGTCTTAAATCCGCCAGCTAAATTACGACATAATACTTTTGAGAATATATGGCCTCAGTGCATACCTTATGTTGCAAATTCTCTATTTCTGTCTGCAGTGCTCGGAACTCAGCAGGACTCACATACATTTCATGCAAATCGATGACATTCTCTAAAATTAGAAGAAAAACAAGTAAATTTAAAAAGACCGGACATGCACAGTCATGTTTATGACGGCAAAGAAACCCTGCAATATTTCAACAAGGAGGTGGTTCTTAAGACCAGTGGGAGAACGGTAAGATGGGGATACTCTGGATCACCGGGAGAACGGTACGACGCAGGTTCTCTAGATCATAGGGAGAACGGTTAGGCGAAGTTTCACTAAATCACCGGAAGAACGGTAAGGCGGGGGTCCTCTGGATACCCGGGAGAACGGTACGACGGAGGTTCTCTAGATCATAGGGAGAACGGTAAGGATGGATGTTCTCTGAATCATCGGAAGAACGGTAAGGCGGGGGCTCTCTGGATACCCGGGAGAACGGTAAGGATGGAGGTTCTCTGAATCACCCTTAGAACGGTAAGGCGAAGGTTCACTAAATCACCGGAAGAACGGTAAGGCGAGGGTTCTCTGGATACCCGGGAGAACGGTAAGGATGGATGTTCTCTGAATCACCATTAGAACGGTAAGGCGAAGGTTCACTAAATCACCGGAAGAACGGTATGGCGGGGGTTCTCTGGATACCCGGGAGAGTTGTATGGATGGAGGTTCTCTGAATCACCCGTAGAACGGTAAGTCGAAGGTTCACTAAATCACCGGAAGAACGGTAAGACGGGGGTTCTCTGGATACCCGGGAGAACGGTAAGGATGGATGTTCTCTGCATCACCCTTAGAACGGTAAGGCGGGGGTTCTCTGGTTACCCGGGAGAACGGTAAGGATGGAGGTTCTCTGAATCACCCTTAGAACGGTAAGGCGAAGGTTCACTAAATCCCCGGAAGAACGGTAATGCGAGGGTTCTCTGGACATCCGGGAGAACGGTAAGGATGAATGTTCTCGGAATCACCATTAGAACGGTAAGGCGAAGGTTCAATAAATCGCCGGAAGAACGGTAAGGCGGGGGTTCTCTTGATACCCGGGAGAACGGTAAGGATGGATGTTCTCTGAATCACCCTTAGAACGGTAAGGCGAAGGTTCACTAAATCGCCGGAAGAACGGTAAGGCGGGGGTTCTCTGGATACCTGGGTGAACGGTAAGGATGGATGTTCTCTGAATCACCCTTAGAACGGTAAGACGGAGGTTCTCTGGATACCCGGGAGAACGGTAAGGATGGATGTTCTCTGAATCACCCTTAGAACGGTAAGACGTAGGTTCTCTGTATCACCCTTAGAACGGTAAGACGGAGGTTCTCTGGATACCCGGGAGAACGGTTAGAATGGATGTTCTCTGAATCACCCTTAGAACGGTAAGGCGGGGGTTCTCTGGATACCCGGGAGAACGGTAAGGATGGAGGTTCTCTGAATCACCCTTAGAACGGTAAGGCGAAGGTTCACTAAATCACCGGAAGAACGGTAAGGCGGGGGTTCTCTGGATACCCGGGAGAACGGTAAGGATGGAGGTTCTCTGAATCACTCTTAGAACGGTAAGGCAAAGGTTCACTAAATCACCGGAAGAACGGTAAGGCGGGGGTTCTCTGGATACCCGGGAGAACGGTAAGGATGGATGTTCTCTGAATCACCCTTAGAACGGTAAGGCGGGGGTTCTCTGGATACCCGGGAGAACGGTAAGGATGGATGTTCTCTGAATCACCCTTAGAGCGGTAAGGCGAAGGTTCACTAAATCACCTGAAGAACGGTAAGGCGGGGGTTCTCTGGATACCCGTGAGAACGGTAAGGATGGAGGTTCTCTGAATCACCCTAAGAACGGTAAGACGGAGGTTCTCTGGATACCCGGAAGAACGGTAAGGATGGATGTTCTCTGAATCACCCTTCGAACGGTAAGACGGAGGTTCTCTGTATCACCCTGAGAACGGTAAGACGGAGGTTCTCTGGATACCCGGGAGAACGGTAAGGATGGATGTTCTCTGAATCACCCTTAGAACGGTAAGGCGGGGGTTCTCTGGATACCCGGGAGAACGGTAAGGATGGAGGTTCTCTGAATCACCCTTAGAACGGTAAGGCGGGGGTTCTCTGGATACCCGGGAGAACGGTTAGGATGGAGGTTCTCTGAATCATCCTTAGAACGGTTAGGCGAAGGTTCACTAAATCATCCGAAGAACGGTAAGGCGGGGGTTCTCTGGATACCCTTGAGAACGGTCAGGATGGATGTTCTCTGAATCACCCTTAGAACGGTAAGACGGAGGTTCTCTGAATCACCGGGATAACGGTAAGACGGGGTCTCTATATTTACCGCTGGAGGACAATATGTTTACCCGGAGTATGGTCAGATGGATTCTCTAGACAACTTAGAGTTGTAGTGAAAATTAAAACCTTACTTTGTATTTGTTAACACTGGTCAAGGCGGTTGTTTCTAACTGTTCTGAATCGCAAAGGAGACGTGACAAACATAAACGTGTTAAATAATTAATATAGGAGAACATGCAGGCGTTGATGGTGATGCTAATGACGTTGCTTTTGTGATGCTGTTTTTTCTGATGATGCTGCTGACACCTGTTGACGATTAAAATGTTGATAACGACGATAATACTAATGATGATGTTGATGATAATGATGATGACGATTAGGACGATGACGATGATGATGATGATGATGATGATGATGATTACGACGACGACGATGATGATGATGATGATGATGATGATGATGATGATGATGATGATGATGATTATGATGATGATGATGATGATGATGATGATGTTGTTGATGACGATGATGATGGTGATGATGATGGCGACGACGACGACGACGAATATGATGATGATGATGATGATGATGATGATGATGATGATGATGGCGACGACGACGACGACGACGACTACGATGATGATGATGATGATGATGACGACGATGCTGTAGGTCTCACACCTCTATTATCTCCCCTGAAAGCTCACGGACCAGAGACAAAAGAAAAACAGAAAATAATTCTATTTTTTCTCAATTTTAGGCAATTTTTAATTTGAAAAATAGGTTTTTCTTTGCTTAAGCATACATCTGCAGTGTAAAAGACTGATGATACAGAAAATCCCATGTTGATATGAGGTTTCATTCAAATTTCAGAATTGTTTGACCGAAGCACCACATATTCAGCTAGATAGTGTATGAATTTTGTATTTTCCATAGGGTTCATAAAACATGAGCGAGAAAAAAACCCAACCTGGCTAACTTATGTATTTTATTGTTTTAAATTACTGGTCTTGGCTATACTGAAGATATTAAACCAACAACAATGTCTGCTGCCCTGCTTTGAAGCTCAGATGTTGGAAAAGGCTGTACAGTAACCCTATGGGAAAATTATTTGTGGTGTGAGACCTGTAGCGGAGGAGGTAGAGGAAAATAATATTAAGTTTTTACCTCCATTTGTAATGGATAAAATTTGTTGCTTCCTTGCCCTCGAGCCTTGAGCTTTTTCCCGTAGATTTGATAAAACTGTAACCTCTTCTTTACGACTCTGCTCGCAAAGTGCCTGTAACATACAACCTTTAATACAAACAACAAAGATATCCACCGACACCACCTTCCTTATTTGATGGCAGAAAGTGTTATAAACGATCAAATCAACCGATTTGCAAATCAATTACATAAACAGGTCTTGATTCACGTTATGGTCTGGAAAGGAAATCTGGATTTCTATTACGGTTTCTGTGAACATACACATTGTTTCAATATAAGTGTGTTCTTGATACAAACATGCACAATTAGAACATTACATGATAAGGCTTCATAAATTACTTTTAACGTTTTCGAGTTATTCTCAAGAAACAAATATTTTGAAAGTTTGTACTACACTGTTTTCATGGAAACGTCAAAAATATTGACATTAGAAAGTTGGTCTATCACAAGATTAGAAGTTCGATGAAGATAACCTAAAATGTTTTACAGTTATGCTCCGGAAACGAACATTTTGACGATCGTGTTTCCATGGAAACGCCAAAATAATGATATAAGAAGTT